>JBAMDN010000621.1:0-21944 GCA_037074945.1 Tetracladium marchalianum | reverse complement strand
TTACGTATTGCTAAGGTTAAAACGTCTTTGTGTTCATAAAACAAGACACCCCCAACATATCGTACACAAAAGAAACCACCCCAAACTTTATGACCACCTCAAATTACTCGGAACACAGGAAAATATTTTTTTGCTTGCACCAAAGACTAGCTTGCGGGTGCGAAACGGTTTTGTAGTTATTTGTTGGATGGGTAGGAGAACGGTGTCTAAGTAATTTAAACACGGCTGGATCCGTACCAACGGCGACGTCCACCAGTGCGGTGAGAGTGGCGGACAGTGTCGACGCGAGCACCCTTGCGGTTCTTGCGGATGACCCAGAAACCCTGTTATGCATGATTAGCAGACATTCATGTACAAGTTGGTGAGTGAAAGGGAGGGATGGAGCGAGCTTACAATGATAGCAGAAACCAAGAAAAAGATGGCAGCCAAGAAAGCAAAAGCCATGTTAGCCTTATACTTTCCACAGGCGTTGCGAGCAGTGACATTTCCCCATCTCCAGATAGAACCGCATTGGTTATCGGAGTTGGCATCGGCGAGGAGAGCGGCGGCAACGATCCAGAGGACGAAGAGGATGAGATCCATGGGCCATTTGGCGAAGGAGCCGAGGAAGGGGAGGAGGAAGAGGAGGGAGAAGAGAATGGAGATGGAGGCGACGACGATCGTGTAGATGTAGCGCTTGTGGGTTGAGGCGCGCGCGCCGCGGTTTTGGTGGAGGTATTCACCGGTCAAACCTGCGACGGTTGCGCTGAAGGCGAGTTCGCCGATGCGGAGGAGGAGAGAGAGAAGGTCGGTGAAGATCATTTTGGTTGGTTGATTATTGGTGGTGGTGGTGAGGATGTACCGAAGTATTGATGAGTTGCGAGTGCGTTGATGAATAGCAAAAAAAGGGAACAATAACAGCAGCAACGACATACATTTATACCTCCCTCTCAACCTCTCAGGAAGAGTAAAGACTCAGTGACGCAAACGCCTAACAATACGCAGAACAAAGTAACAAGGCAAGAAAACCAGCAGTTCTGCTCAACCGCCAACATCTGACCACAGCTTGTCCCACGTCAAGCTGGGCAAATCATTTCGCGATGACTTCATACCCAGCCAACGGCGCGACGAGAAGAGCCTCCGCTAGAGAAAAATTGTGGAAAACCTGCTTTGTGGCGCCGACGACTTGAATGGCATAGGCTGTGGCGTTTCTGGGGGTATGTTTGAAACATCTATTTTCTTTCACCCCGTGTTCTTGCTGGCCTTTTGAGCCTGTGGGATGCTGGAAGATCGGGCGGAATGACGGCAGTTGCAAATCAAGTTCCACGACAAGCTTTTGTTATGTACTATGCTAACCGAACCGGTGTGGTACACATGTACCGTACTAGACTACAGTATGGTACAAAGAAGTGAGATATACATCATGTGTACTAGAAGGAAAAGCGGCAGATATACAAAGAAATTACAAAATTCTAAATGATGGCACTTGCTTGACAGCTTCCAGGGACAGGTACAAGCAAATCAGTCCATAGTAAACGGAACACCTGACGGTGACATCAACCCCATGATTCAAGAAATTTGGTAATGGGCTGAAGGGTACCGGCACACCTCGCCAGGGAGGACAAGACCGGAATAAAAGCAAACGCGATGTGGTGTGTGTTGGCGATAGAAGGAAGGGTAGGCCGATGACGCTGACGGACAGGTGGTGGAAATGAAATGAGGTGTGTGTTTGGGGGTGGTTGGGTTGTGAGTCTGTGGTTGTGAAAAAACTTGGATTTCTTGGTATGAGGTCGTTGCAAGGTCTCGCTTACGCGCCCCCCATCTAACAAGAAATTAATGGGGCACCTGATGTGGCTGGAAATGTGGCTCGGGTAGCTCTATTTCCTGGTATGGAAACGAGCGGAGAAGATCAAGGAGTCCAGACTGTGCAATAGAGGGGGAATAAGATGCCATTTGACTCGAATCTCGATCTACTTTTGTGAATGCGATTGTTTGCTTGACCAGAGGAAGACTTCGGATCGCCAAGTGACCTAGAGGTACATAAATCAGTGTGACTGTTTCTCGACCAAGTACGGAAAACTCAGTTCGAGTTAAATTTTTAGACCAAGATGAACTAGAAAGCTGATGTCTTGAAATTGTATTGGCAGCATGGAAGCCATGGCGTAGGCACGTTGGAGCTTGTAAAGAAAATGAAAAGCAGGTGATAAGTGTCACATGACGTTCTACCAATAACCACATCTTGTGTATCGAATTCGAGATCACATACTTCTATGCACGTTCAACGAGATCCCGTTATTCCTGAAGGAGATGATTCCGTAAGAAACGAGATATTTGATTTAAAAGTCACATTATGGAGCCTCTACTTTCTTGCACAAGCAACAATCAGACATCAATCCAAGAGCAAGAATTTCATTAACACTGCTACATCCAGTAGCTGTGTATAGTAGCCGTCTAAACACCACTCTACCATAATATCATGTCTCATCAACAAACCTCATCGCATTCATTCCACTCTCCATTCCCCCTCTCATACCATAACACCAATTCCCTCCCAACGACCTCATCCCCTCCATCTCTAGATGCATCACAACAACCCTCCAAGCCCAACAACACTCAGAGCCAATCCTACTACCACCTTAATAGAGATGCAACCAAATGTTGTCAGAGCAGCACTCTTCTTGTAACCTCCTAGATATCCACCAGGAAGTGATCGTGCCGGCAAAGTGATCCATGGCGGGGAAATGAGATGCTCGTTCGAAGCAGGTGGAGTGGCGAGGAATGCTGAGAATGGCGACTCAGTCATAATTGGTGATGCGGATGCCGTTGTGGCAAGAAGAAGGATGGTGAAGATGGCGAGGAAGAAGGCGAGGAGGGTGAGAGGGAGACGAGTGGTGGTGACTTGGAAAGGCATTTTTTCTGGAAGGTATTGTGTGATGTAAGTATGTGTGATGAATTGGATATATGTTTTTGGTGGTTATTGCATGACTGTGCTGTGAAAAACTGGATTATCCTGCTGGATGGAGACCTGTCGTAGATGGAGATGCCGATTCTAAAGTCAGTTGTAATCCAGTAGAGGAAAGTCTTTAAGTAGATCGGAGCTTTGGTTGCTCGTCGTCGGTGAATTGCACATTGATTGTCGTGATTCAGAGCAGAAAAGGGTTCATATCGAGGCTGCCCGATTGGGAAGGAACGCCTGTAGCTACAATCTTTTACTCTTTCACTACTGCACCCCATTAATTGTTTGAGTGAAAGACTTCGAGTATCTGCGAGTTGTGTACAGACATTCAATCTCACTATGCATGCGGATCGTGAATTTTACGTTCTTTCCGAATCTCCCTATGGTATGGAGGGACAGCATGGTACACCAGCGCATGCACACACACTCCAGTGAACGGTCCGATCCACCAAATCCACTGATCTAGAAAGAAGATTAGCACGAAAACGTCAACAACAAGTCTCAAACTTACGCTGGAAATCGCCTCTTGCTATGGCAAATGCAATACATCGGGTAGGATTTATTTGGGCTCCAGGATAGCCAGCTCCTAGACCAACGGTCGCAAAGGTCACCAAAGCCAGAGAGCATCCGACTAGGAAAGGGCCTAGCTTAGGACCGAAGACAATTGCTTGTCTTGGATCTAAACCGACGCCGAATGCAAGAAATCTGAGAGGGTTAGAGGTTTCACATTGGGGTGCTTGGGTGGACCAACAGGATGATGAAGGTCGCGATGGATTCGATGAGGTATGTTTGAGTGACATTGATTGTTGTTGTCTCAAGCACACATCCTCCACCGTCATATCTAAGAAATCAGCAGCAGGTTCGACATTCAAAAGGGCTTTGCTTACCGCTGCGTCAATTCAGGTCCAAAGCTTCCCCGAATCAATCCGCCAGTCAGAGCCGCACCCATGACCTGGAAAATCATGTACACTATAGCACGAGAGAATCCAGTTAAGCCGGTCAAGAGAGTTGCAAAGGTGATCATAGGATTCATATGTCCTCCAGACGCTGGAGCAACAGCGTAAATGAACAGGCTGATGAGGAAGACATTGGAGGCCCCCACCCATGCCGCGGCTGCTTTTGTTTCAAAGCTTCCAATTGTGATGTAGATGGTCGCAGACATGTAACAGAGGCAAGCGGTACCGACTCCTTCTATGAACTAGCGCTCGGTCAGCATCAAAACCATGTGGAAAAGGGAACAAGAAATGTACCGCCGACTTCCAAATGTTGACATCTTCCCAATCTTCTGTGAAGTAACAGTGAACCTTGGACTTCCAACTTCCTTTCAACGAGTACTGCCTATGATCTTCCCGTAGATCCGGAGCGAAAGATCCAGGAAATTGCGTGGCAGCCATTGGAACGAGCCTGTTCTCCATTTTGGTGACGAGAGAGGCCATCTTATTCAAACAGCGACGATGGTCTAGTCTGGAGGTTTCCAGTGATCCCACGATACAGTAATACAGAAAAAGGAATGGAAAAGCCGATGTTCAAATATGCAAAACATCGTCGTCGCTTGGCGCGCCCAACTCTCTTACTAACGATTTAAGATGAAATGCTTCTACTGCAACCTGCTGAATAATGGTGAAGGAAAAGACATAAGCGGCCATCATTACCTCTTATCAATAATGACTGAGCGAAATCAACACGAGGACATACCCCGTGGAGAGTGAATGGTCTCTATTTCCATAGAAATTGCTATATCTCTCAACCGTGTATTGTGCAGGACTTCTCCCATAAGAAACGGGACAAGGGAGAGAAAGGGCACGAGGTTTGTCAGTGCCAAGACTACACGTGATGCTTTGAATCAGTTCAACATGATTGGCCGCTGCTCTCCCCGACGAAATGGGAAATGCACCATCATAACGACAACTCCTCAAATTCAGAACTCCAATCCAGCCATTGCGCCTCCTCACCGCGACAATGGCCTCCAAACTCCCCTCCATCGTCTTCCGAAGCGCCTTTAGGTCTATGCGAACAGCTTCACGATCGCAATGCCGCGCATTCACAGCCAGTGCCCGGGCCGGCAGTGATACTCTCCACGTTGTGAGTTACTCCAATTGAACACACCATCAAGACGATGGAAGCTTCGCAGATGCTAATAGCTCTCTCCGTAGCATCGAGACACCCCAGAAAACAATGCCAGTATCCCCTTCAAGTTCACTGAGCAGAACAACAAGCTTGTGGATGAGATCCTCAAGCGATACCCGCCCCAGTACAAAAAGGCAGCTGTTATGCCTCTGTTAGATCTTGGACAAAGACAAGCTGGATTCACAAGTCTGAGTGTTATGAATGAGGTTGCGCGGTTGTTGGAGATGCCCCCGATGCGAGTATACGAGGTTGCCACATTCTACACCATGTACAACAGGACGCCGGTTGGAAAGTACCATCTACAAGTTTGCACAACAGTAGGTCCCCCGGATTGAGTGGATGGGTAGCTTGCGAGGGCAATACTGATTGAGATCTGCAGACACCTTGTCAACTCGGAGGCTGCGGCAGTGATGCAATTGTCAAGGCCATTAAGGGCGAGCTGGGTGTTAAGAACGGCGAAACCACCAAGGACGGCCTTTTCACATTCCTCGAAGTCGAGTGTCTCGGAGCCTGTGTCAACGCGCCAATGGTTCAAATCAACGATGATTTCTACGAAGATCTTACCCCCGAATCCACCGTCAAGCTACTCAAGGCTCTTGCAGCCGGAGCAAAGGATATTGGGCCAGCCGACACTGGTGCGATTACTGGAATCGACAAGCACGTCAAGAGTGGTAGTGAGGTTGGTGAGGGTAGCGGCGAGTTAAATAATAGTGGGATTCCAAGGCCTGGACCGATGAGTGGAAGGAAGACCTGCGAGAATTCGGCTGGATTGACAAATTTGACCTCGGAGATGTGGTCAACTGAGGTGTTTAAGAAGGAGTTCCAATAGAGGAGAATTGTTTGGAATTGTATATATCCTGTATCATGGCTTGCTTCTACACATCCTGGATTCTTTTACGAGCCAAATTCGGCATTGACTGTGATCTTTGTAAAAGGTATTATGAGAATTAAAAGGTCGCTCCCGCTACTTTCCAGACGAGGGAAGGATATGAGAAGGAGAAGTTATTAGGATTGTAGTCTGTGATGAGTTTCTCTGTAATTCGCATTCATCAACACTCTTCGTTGTCCTGCAGCTAATCAAGATTCCAGACTAGGTGGCCCAACCTTATATGTGAAGCCCCTGTTTACGATGCCTCCTAAAGTAGGCTTGCTCATCAGCAAGGCTTCGTTCCCGTTGTCCAGTGTCTATTTTTCTGCAGGATACGTGCAATTTCTAATTACTCCCTGTACTTTGATGGGCTACTTAGTTGGATTATATTCAGGTCTTTCTGTTGACATCAAAATAAATCCTCTTCCCCTCCATCATGAAGTAGACATCATGTATCTTTATTATATGAACATAATCCTCTTTTTCACTCACCCCTAACAATTCACATAAAACATTCTCTTCCAAACCAACTTTTAGGAAGGTAAATCTAACCAAATCGGAGCTAGCCGACCACGCTAATGCCTCCTAACCGACGGCAGGCGAACGAGAAGTCAACATCAGCGTCAATATAAATCACCAGTTTGATCTTCGACTCTATCGCATCAGCAAAATCTCCTGTTGCTTTCGAGCCCGCCACTAACGCACCTTCACCCACATAGCAAACAAGCTTTGCACACAAACAATACACGCATAGCATTCGCTACCATGGAGAAGAAGCAAGACAGCTCAGGCGTCTCGGCGCATGCCACAAAGCATGTCCCGACCTTGACTTCCTCCTTACAAGGTTCCTCGCGCGTCTTTGCGTCGACTGTCTTCCCTGCCTCCGAGCAGAAGACCCCATTGACTCTTGAAGAGAAGGAACTCATCGCCATTGAAGTTCTCTCTGCTGGCCTTAAGAATGTCAGATCCTCGACTTCTGCGAGTGACTTTCGTAGGTTCTCGACTGCTTCTGTGAGTTCTTCAAACTCTTCAGACAGTGAGGGCGGCGGTGCTTCACTTGTGGAGTATCCCTACCCTTATGTGGTTCTGGCTGGCGAGGATGTTGGCAAGTGGGTTGAGTCTACTGCTGCTTCTGGTTTGAAGGTTCTTTCTTTGAATGAGCCAGCCTCTACACCTGTTGAAGTCGCTGTGTCTGTTGCAACTTCGACAGCTCTTCCAACCTCTACACTTGCTCCATCTTCAACGCTCGCTCAATCCCCCACTCCCG
Source organism: Tetracladium marchalianum (assembly GCA_037074945.1). NCBI lineage: Eukaryota > Fungi > Ascomycota > Leotiomycetes > Helotiales > Tetracladium > Tetracladium marchalianum. The sequence goes on along the minus strand of JBAMDN010000621.1, from coordinate 14,747 downwards.
TTGAAAAGAAGAAGAGTCCGTCCGGCAGGTTATATGAGTCAATTCATTCTTCTGGATCGAAACCTCTTCATTTTAACGTGCCTAAATCTAGACTCGTTGCAACCTCTACAACTATTCTATCTTCAACCGTCTCTCAGTTTTCCACTCCCGTTGATGATAAGAATTCCCCAGGTAAGTTTCGAATCCACTTTTCCTTTCTCGAAACCACACTAACAGAATATTCAGGTCTCCAAGCTAAGGTTCGACCAATCCTCCCTCTCAAGTTCCGACTCAACAAGACCAAAGTTGAGAAGAAAGACACATCCTCTTCAGATACCACAACAAAGACGGAGATGACGAAGCCTACTAAGCAGGACACCGAAAAGAGCACTGCTGAAGGAGAGGCATCTGTCAAGGAACCAATCTTCCCGCTCTCCCAAATCATTAAGCTGACCGCCAAACCCGCCGGCTCCTCTGACACAAAACTACTCTCCGCAACCAACTTCTTTGCACCGATTACCACAGAGAACATGACCTTCCAAGGTCGACCTGTTGACCGCAACGGCCGTTTGAAGAGAATCAGTTCCTCGGGTATCAAAGCTGCCGCAACTACTGCCTTGACAGCACCTTCTGTCAATACGACTACTACCACTGACACTCTTTCCGTCTCAGACTACCATCTCCAACAGGTACACCAACACCACACAACTCTCAGCCAGGCTCACAACTTCATCATCGCCTCTCTCATCGCAACTCCATACGAAGGAGTCTGCCCCTTCTTCACTGCCTCCGCCTGCCCTCTCGGCCCAAAGTGTGCTCTCAAGCTACTCAAACCCTCGGATCCAACTCTCTGCCCTGTTTATCTTGAGAGAGGCCATATCAGGGCCGAGCTTCGCCAGTGCAAAAACAAGGGTATTGAGCACAGAGATAAGTATTTGCATGTGGGCGACGTCGGCTTCCAGAATCAAAATGAGTTGAAGAGGCTCAGACCAGTCCACAAGGGTGGTCTCTGGGGAGTCACATCTGGCGGACGGGATGATGAGTTATTGAAGGCTTAATTTGACGGCGCATCACACCAGAATATTTCATAGAAATGATTCCTTGTATGGCTTTTGGGGAGTTATTTGGGGCATGATGACCTGATTTGTTTGCGATAGATAGGGATATGATTGACGGTTAAGATGATTGATGAAGGATAATCTGTTTTCTGGTTGCTGCGTGGTCCGTTCTCTGGTCTCTTCTCCTACATTCACGAAACTTGCGAGGGAAGCTATTATGAGCATTGTGGGTCATGGGAGGCGACAATTCTGAATTTTTACACTAGCATTCTGGAAAAATTCATTGACTCTCAAGAAAAATTTCGCCGGCGCACAGAAAGTTAATCCCCTTTACTCTACTTCTTCTCTTTCATCGATCGCTCAAACTCCTCCTTTTCTTTATCCTTCTCCTTCGCCTTCTTGATTCGCTCATGCAGACTCTCCTCTCCTTCCTCCGCAATAATCACCGCATGTATCACACCCTTAAGCTCCTCGATCTCCTTCTCGAATTGAGCTTTTGCTTCAGCCCATCTCCTCGTCTGCTCGTTCACGCGGTCTTGCTCAACCTTCAATCTGTCACCTTCCTGCTTGATGCTAGCGAATCGTTGGACGAAAATGCGTGGATCGGCTTCAAATACCTTGCAAGCCGTTCCGAAAGCGCGAATGGCGGCGTCGAGGTTGGCGCGGTCTTCGACGTTGCGGAGGGTGAGAGTTTGGAGGTTGGCGCCTTTGAGGTCGAGAGCCGTGAGGCGGGATGTGAGATCTGGTGTGCCCTGTGGTATGGATTGTGATTTCACATTGAGAAAGTGTTGGAGAGAAGATGGAGAAAGATGGAATGAAACATACCGTCGGGAAGTCATCATCTTTAAGAGCAAGATCGACGTCGCTTGCCCATCTCTTGACCTGCATCAACATTCATCAGCATAATCCACTTTCGCTCACTTGACAGAAGAGAGCGAAGGGATCTTACAGCTATATTTTCCTCATACTTTGAATAAAAGGGGGAGTTAGCACTCGCATCCTCTTGCTCCTTCAATTTCTCGAGGATGTTGAGGAAGCTGTTGGTCGATCGCGGTGGTGAGCGAGGGAGTGCGAGGTGGGCTGTGATCTACGTCAGTACTGGGGATATAGGAGCGATGGGATATAAAAATAGTACCTCGAGATCTTCTGGTCTTGAGGGTCGCCGTCATTTTCGTCGTGTGTCGTGTTAGGTGACGGGGTTTTGTTTGTGATAAATCGTCGGGAAGCTTGAGCAAGCGAGAAGTGAGGGAGAATGCCAAGCAACAATTCACTTTTGTTGATAGTGACCTTTCTAGCGTTTATTTGGTCCTTCTCCTACCTGGGTGAAATTTAGATTGAATGGAGTTCGGCAGGTAATGAAACTTGAATTTTAACATGAGGAATGTATCGAGAATAATATCCCACATTACACGTAGAGGTTTGAGCCCATAACCTCTCTAGACTTTCGAAGCCTCTTGTATTGATCGTCTTCGACCCACTTATTACATTTACAACTTTATTGACGCCAAACTATACTTCAAGTTTAAAGCTAACATGCACTCGAGATTACGTGAAATACAAGATTTTTAATGAAGCGAGGTTGTGTCGACGGGGTTGTGTCATCCAACTTGGAAGGAAGGACAGAGACACGTCCCCTACCACCAGCTGCCCGCTATTGTAAAACGCCAATTTGTCTCCGACTTTCAATTTCATTTTTCTCTTTCATCCTCTTTTTTCCCTGTCTCAATCTCTCAGATACTACGTCTCTTCCAACCAGGGAAAATCCAAAATTTAGATCAATATCTGACCCCTGGGGCCCGCAAACAATTCTAACACTTCAAAGAATTATCAGTCTATTGGCCATCACAAGCTAGGCAATAAAAGAGACAATATGTCGGAAGCAAAGAAGAAGTTTGCACCAACCGAGGCGGACACTTCAAGTACAAAAAAGAAGAGAACTTCAGATCAACAAGCCTGTGAGCTTTCCTTCAAAAAGCAGGTAAATATTTTCGGCCATCCGAGAATAAATGGTACTGTTTTTTGCCCGTTGTAGACTTTACCACGCAATGAATTGATTTCTTCATAATTATCCTCGTAGTTTTGCAGGAATTCAAGCAGGATATGGCATTAATCAATACTTCTACTTCACCAACGAAACGGCAAAGTCGAGTAGACCTCTGTGCTTTTCGGACCGAACAACATCCCCAAGCAACCCAAAAGAAAGTTATCACAAGGGGAAATGACCTTGAGGAGAAAAATTGTGGTGATTTTGCGACACTCAAGTCACTCTTAGGCTCGCTTTACTTTGGTCAGGAACGATTTGAGGACAAGGCTCCCGTTTGGTCACCACCGCCTCTCGCAGATTCATCGCCAAAAGTATTCCTATGTGCTTCCATAGCACTTTACAACAATGCAATGCATTTGGGTAAGCTTCAAATTCCAGGAAATGTCTGTATTGATGGAGACGTACACTTCAACACTGAACACTTGACTAACACAGGCATGTAGGCTAAGTTTTCAACACCTACACACCAACAATTTTTCATTGACGATGCTGTGATTGTAGACCCTGGCAGACAATTCAATTTCTTGACCAATGATGGATCTACCATGGCACACCTACGTCTTGCTATGATGGGTCCATCGGCGTACTCGGACCTCAAGGGGGTCAGCGCAAGTAAAAGTGAGCGTATCACTGCACACGAGGGATGGGATGATGTCCATGGTCCGAATCCAGAACTCGATCCTCCTGTAGAGAACGACCCTCAGCCTGTCGTAAAACAGCTCGAAGATAAGCCCCAAGAAGTGGCAGTAGATGATGACGCTGAGGATGACGAAGAAAAGGAAGAAGAAGAAGAAAGCCACGTCGATGACCAAGATGACAAAAAAGGACTCATGGCAGGGGAAAATACAAGTGGACATTGAAAAAGTCACGGGTACTAGTTCTATGGATGGGCTTAGAGCGAAGAAGACACGTGAATATGTTCACAAGTCAACCTGTGCCCGTGGGCCATCCCAGGCAAGTATTATTCAATTTATTCATCACATTGGAACCAACAGGCTAATATTAGACTTACAGACTGTTACATACACATCTTGTTTCGTTGATAAGCTCAGGTCAGTTTTCATTTCAATCTTTCTGGCCCGTGGCTTCAATTTGATTCGACGCTGATGACATTCTCCAAATACAGCGACGTCGCTGACGGCATGAGTATTTCCGGTGCACTTGGCATCCAAGTAAGGTGCGATTGGCGGCTCTTGTCGAGGATCTTTCGTCAACTCGGATAAGTTCAAAGAGAGTGATCTCAACTGTTATATTATCGTCAAAGTTGTCAATCAGATGATCAATATGAAGGATGCTTTGGTATATCAACCACTCCGTTCTGTGGACTCAAATACATTCCCTCGTGTTTATGGGGATTCATTTATTTCCGGTATCTGCATTAATTTACACGTCCAGTGTTTGTTCTAAAGTCCACGAGTGAGTTTACTGACGAGAAATACCTGCAGGCTTTGTTGAGGGGCGAGTTCAATGCTATCGTCAGTCTGAAAGCCCATAACAAAGCTGAAATTACCAACATTTAAGCCGAGTAAACATAATCATTTCTCCACAGTACACTACAGCTACTAATTTTTTCGTCCAATTATTAGAGCCAAGGTGGCTCTCACTTTTGGCATGGCTGAAGTCAAAGCTGAGGCGGCTGTTTCTGTCGCTAAGAACAACATCAACGACAATACTGAAACGAAAATTATGGTCAGCTGGTCGGGTGGTGGATACATCAAACCAAGTGTGTTCGCTCCAGCGCAGATGAAAGTCCAAATTCTCTAATAATGTGTCGTAGTGGATGAGCCATGGGATATTGGGTCCTTAATGAGCGCTGCTGCGCGGATCTCGTTGCCAGGACTGCCCAGAGAACATAGTAGGTCATTAAAATTCCTCCATGCTGCCTCAAATTATTACCGAGTCGAAGTTATGTAGATCACGAGCCGCTATTCACATTTTCTATATGTCTCATGAATCTTTGCCTCATCCCAGTGAATCGCAAACCAGGCTGTCTATCAGTGCCTTTCTCACTAAGTACGGGACCTTGCGACGTTTCGTGAAGCTCAAGCCAGCTTCCTTCAGTCGAATGGCTTACGAAAATGCTCAACTTTACACCAACACTTTGACGGATATCTACATGGACTACCAAACGGTATGATAATCTGAGAATTAACCCCTGTGAGCGAAAGGACGAAACTAATTCTCTGTACTTCATAGATTTACAAAAAGCTATCATCATGTAAACATATCTTTTTGTTTCCATTTTTCAGTTCTGGAAGTGTGACTCATGGCTAACTCATTCATCCTCAACAGGGATGCTTGACGTTGAGAACGGCCTCAGCACGATTGAGGACAATCCAGTTTGGAAGAAACTTGGAAACCCAAAGTCCACGCTTCTTCGTCCAAGACACTAGTCACGCCTGATACTCCAGCTGAAAATGTACAGATGAGTCTCGTTTTAATGCTACACTGACTGGGTGATCTAGACCGAGCCAGGAAAATTTGCCCATTCCAAATGATCAGAATTGTCAACGAGGTGGATGCTATCACCGAAGATCCTTCGCTTGCTACACTTGAATCTGGAGTGGAGCCATTTCAACCAACGAGAGTCTTCAAAGAACGTTTATCGGTATGATTAAGGCCCAACGTTTGATTGATGTCTATTCTGCAACAATAGCTAACTTAACGCCATCACAGCTCGTCAAATCGCGAATTCTACCTCCAGCCGTACCTCTCCGCATGGAAGAGCTCGCTCCTGGGTTGTCACGAGTATGTCTAGAGATATGTGTGACATAGAAAATATTGAAGGAGATGAGCGTCTGGCCCTGGTCAAGTTGGAATTGACCCAGCCATCGCTCAGTCGATTTTCCCGTCTCCCATTGCCTGTGGGATCTGCCAAGACCGCAGTGTACTTCAACAACCTGGACTTCCTCAAGTACAACGCCGTCATCACGGCTGTAAGGTTGACTTATACAAATGTGTGGTGACATATATTGAGACCAGCTACAACAATGGCATGGTGTGTCGGCACGGTGAAATATACGATTCTGGCGATTCAGAAACCTTCGTGCTCAATGACCTGGGGCATCACGAGCGTCTTATTTCCGCTACCATCGAAACAGGAGAGGAAATTGCAAAGGGCGAACCGGATGTGAAACTAATTCATAAGAAGGGGGAACCCATTGATACCACACCAGCAGCTGAGACTAGAATCACTAGAGTGAAGCTCTACGCGAATCGAGGTCGGTGCTTGGCGGCCTAGCTCGAAAAAAACAAAAATCTGAACGACATGAAATTATTTGCAATTGACAATCGTGGTACCCTTCTACGCTTCCGCAACCTCAAAGTCACTCACTTCGATTCTGTCATTGAAAACTCATTCATCAAAGGTTTTTGGGGACGCAGCAACAACGGCACAGGGATGGTAGAAGATGGCATTTGGAGACTGGGTATCATTTGGGCCAGTAATCTAAAGCTGATTTCACGGCTGTGGGAGACAGCAAGAAGTGACTTAGTCCCTTGAACGGTGAACGGCAATGGAAAAGAATTGATGCCTCTCCTAGCCTTCCTCGAAGCTCTTCTATTTTTTAGTAGTAGTTTCTTCAAAAAATTTATATTGGTTACAATCAATATGTCATGTGTTTGCACTCCTTGCCTTCCTCACCAGCAATATATCCCTATTTTGTGATAGAATGACTTTTGATGAATCTTGGTAGGCAATGAAAGATCAATTTATGTTTCGCGAATTACATTCTGGTATGATCATCATTTGTTGGAGATTTGAGCTGTATTCCGACACTTCGGAGGCTTAAGTTGACACAATTCGCATCACGAGGAATGAACTGAGTCTGGAAAGAGCGCACAACCTTACTACAATTGTTTTCCATTCTGTTTAAAACCATTACATTTAAATTTTATTCAAAATCTACTCACGCTTAATCCGAGCCATACAAGTGCACGACAACACCTGACCTTTACGGCTTCAACCTAGACCTAAGATTCTTCTTCGAGAGAACCCGAGTTAACCAAAATATCTATTTCAATGGTATCTTGACCTTATCTGGCTTCGTTTACTTTGGACCATTCCTCAGGATGCTCGGTGGCAATGTCTTCGTGTCGCTCTGCTCGCCAGCCTTGCGGTCTCCTTCCTCTGTAGGAGTGTCCTTTGATTTTTTGATATCCTTGTTGGAATCCTTCTGCTTTTGGAGTTCCAATTCAGGTTTATTTTGTTTCCCGATTTTGTCCGCGCAACGTGTTCGGAGGAAAGATCTTGATTTCCTTAATTCGATTGGTTGTCAAACTACTGAGCTTTTTTGGGCTAAGCTTCAATTTTTCGAACGCCGCTGCAGCTTTGAGGAAACTGCGGACCAAAGTTGTCGAGCGATGCTTAAGCAACTGTACACAATCACACATAGTGACACTGCTCCCGCTGTTTATGGATGAGTCTTGCTTATCTTCAGAGATGTTACTCATGAGAGTTTGCTCGAACTCGTGTTTGCTTGGCCTTCTGCTTCACTTGTTTTTTTAATATCAACCCAATTATCCCAGAGTTTGTCGGCAAGGTCATTGTCTGCTTTTTCTTGCTTTTCGGCGGCGCGCTTGTGAAAATAAATGACGACTGAGAACACGAAACCGCCGGCGAGGAGCGGCGGGAAGTTACCAGCAATGATTGCAAGGATGACTGACAGGACGAAGGAAGAATTTGTCTTGGTAATGAACTCCTGGTCCGCCTCGATTTTAGAGATCTTCTTTGACTGGAGAATCACCTTGGTAGATGCCTCGACTAGTGCATCCTTTGCTGCCTCTTTGATGAAATCTTTTGCTTTCTGCACCAAATTGTGGACAACAGATGACTGATCAGTGTTGGTAACACTTATACATATACGTAGTGAGCAGGTTGGTGAAACGGTTGGTCTCTGGTTGGTGGTTTGTTCATGTCTGATCTATTATGAAGAAGGGAGTTAAGCTCCCAATATATATAGCTATAGTGTTTACTAATACACGACTAACACTCTACGTCAAGGATTCAGTTCAGTATTCCCAACAATTATTGTCCATGACAAAAAGGTCTACACCCGAATTAGCAACACACGTAAGTATATGTAAATTGCCCAATCGAATAGCTGTGAACAAATTATCTGTGTGTGCTAAGGTACTTTTACTCCTCAAAGCAGCGCAGCCATGTGATCAAAGCCCGCATCAACGACGGATTGAAAACAAACCAGATAGGGTTTAACTTTATTCTTGAGAAATAGAGCAGCAAAGTGGTCGAAATTATTGTTGACTGAAAGAACAAAGGCAAACGGAATCGTGAAAATAAAGAAACAGCAGTATCTCCACAAAGCCTAGGTCAATCGCTGGCTACATTTTAAATTCTAAACCCCTTGGGCATGAACAAATGGCCGCTTTCCATCCCAGTTGACGATTCTATCCCGCAAAATCTTGAAGACAAATAAACCAAGCATTGCATAAAGGTGCAGCCTACCTGAATGAGGAACTTCCTTCAACCAAAAAACAACCTATACCTCAAACACCTCCTCCTCGACATGAAAAATACCACTTCTTGAGCTAGCTTTCACAGCTGCCTTTCTTGTCCCTAGAACCAACGATTGAGGGCCGCAGACATGAACAGCCCCTCCATACCCTGGCCTTTTGGATTTTACTTGAGCAAGCCATGCCGTAAGATCAGGTCTTCCTGATACTATCGTCCACATACCCTGGCCGAGCATGATCGAATCGGCGTTCTCATGACTAGGCATAAACTCAATCTCGCTATTTCGAGATGCTGGTGACAAATTAAAATGGACACTTGTGATATGGATCGTGATATCGAGGGTAACATTCGACTTGCTTGCTTTCCTTGCCAGTGAAGCAATCTCCGTCGCAAACCAAGTTATATGTGTTTTCTCTTTCAAAACCCAGAGTAGATGAATATGCGACTCCCACCCACATGATTCTGTGACCCGAGGCCTTGCATGCCGGATTATATGCGCTGCTATGCCAATAGCTGGTGTAATTCCAATACCACCGGCAATAAGCACTGCGACCGGATGGGTTCCCCAATTTGTCTTCCCAACCCTATAAGGACCGTCGATCCTCAAATTTGTCATGCTAGACAGCTCGCCGCCATTGCTCCCAGCATCAGCCAGCATCTGCACAGATTTTGTCCATCCTCCTAGACTTCGAATGGCAATAACCGCACTGTTCTCGTCTCCCTCGATATCAGAGCAAATGTTGGGCGCGATAGTAAATGGATGCCAATTCCACGAAACTCCAGGAAACTGAGCCCACACAATTGTCCCTGGCCTCCTTGCATCGACACCCTCGAGTATGAACTTGGTAACCCCACCATCATAACTTTTCACGTTCTTAATACCTACGGTTTTGAAGTGAGAAAATGACCGCAGCCCACGATCCACAATCCAGAGGCCCAAACCTGGAAGCAGAAACTCAGGGCCATGAGGAGCATGGATACAAGCACCAATGACATAGACAAGGAACAGAAAATGCACGAAGAAAAACACCTCGTATGATTTCCTCCGCACGAATGCAAGAGAAGTGAGGAAAATGATGCACAAGATCGCGAAGGCCACAATGCCGACTTGAATTCTTAACTCCTTGAAAACAGTGCCCAGCTGCTCCGTGCGTATATAGAGTCGGGTATTAAGCGCGAAATGAATGATCCCGTGGATCACTGTAGCGCGTCCACACCAGCGGTGATAGATCAATAGTGTGTCTGTAGGTATTCGGAGGACGATTGAAAGGAGGTTCGTGCCGCGAGGCGAGATGAGCAGCGCAAGGCCACCGTTCGCGATACATAGCCAGCCAGAACGTTTGAAGTCTCCACTGAACTTAAGGCGTGCCCAAGAGAAAAGGATGTTGAGTGCTATGAAGATGAGGAGCCGGAGGAGCGTAGTGAGGCGATGGGTTGTGATAAAGGATGGGAAAAGTGGTGGGAGGGTGCCGAGATTGTGGATTGCAACTGTTAGGGAGGAATGTTTTGATGACTTCTTGTTCGCTTGTAAACGCCCTAGATGGGGAGTGTTAGCTTGTGATATCTGAAGGCTAAAGTTCTGGGAGCAGGTGATCTGTTGGAGATTTACCTTTGTGTCGGAGGTGGGTCAGAAAGGATGGAACTTGGAGGAGCGACTCGAAAACTAGCATTCCCACGATGCTGAGGTAGTACACTTGCGCAGTCTTGTACTGGTCTTTAATCACAGGCTGTATTTCCAACATTGCGTATAGAAAGTAGTCGAAATATAAGTAGATAGATGCAATGAGGCGATGGTGAAAGGAGGGATTCTTTGAGCAATAGATGATTGAGTAGTGGAGAGTAGAATTCCACAATATGCGACTCCTTTTAGAAATATAGTGTAGGGAGGGCACTTTGAAATCCGAGAGTCAAAGACAACATTCAAAGCATGTTCAGTTCAACGATTCCAGAGTTGCTGCGCGCAACTCCAATTTGTAATTCCTTTTACAATTCAACCGTGTGGAATGAAGACGCGTATGAAACCCTCTGCAATAGCGACGTGGGGCAAAGACAGACTCAAAGAAACACGGCGCAGTATCGAACCGCTTGAGAAGGGAAAATGCCCAGAGAAGATGATGGGCAGATGTTGTGGAATTGAGTTGGCGGGATGTGGAATCAATCTTGGGCCCTGTTCTGGGCGAAAGAGCCAAGAACCGCTGGGAGAGAGGGCGTAAATGATTGGAAAAGAATAGAACGAAGCGAGTGTGGTCTTAAATCATCTACGCGGCCCTGGTGGCTTCATGCACAATGTGGAATCTTTTGGCTTTGTGGAGTTAGAGCGAAGCGAGGAAACAACACTGCCCCGTTCTTGGCATTTCGATCACAGATATTCCGGGGAACATGTTTCTGAGACACTGCTCGCTTTATTTGTGCTTGATTTGACTCTATCATTGTACGCCATACACTCTCGGGAAGTAGATTATAATCACTACGCGATCAATAAGTCGAGCAGCTGCGGCAGGAGGACACTGCGGCAGATCCCGACCTACGGGCCAGTGTCTGCCGCTGGTCAAAATCTGAATATATAACCTTCAAGTCTCTCCACTGAATATTTTTTATATCAATATCAGCATCAGTATTTTACTACCAGTATCAGCAACACAATTTCGCGGTCCAACAATCTATCAATTCTTCCATCGCCAACCAATCCAGGCTTCGGACTACTCCTTTGTATCCCCAAAACATCCTACCCTCAGCTATCTCCATACACCAACGCTACCCAAAGCAACATGTATCTCAGCACAGCGACCCTTTCTATCCTTCTCTCTGCCTCCGCTTTCGTCTCTCAAGCTGCAGCTCAAGATGCAACGAATCAGCGTCTGAACTGGACCGGAAAACTTTCTTCCCTAGATGCTGGTCTTGGAGGAATCGTGACGGTCACTTCACCAACTACAATTGTCATCTCGCAGTACACTCTTGAAGAAGCGAGTATGTGATTTCCCCCCGGTGATCCTAAAGATTCAAGACGTCAGGCTAACCATCCAATTTGTAGGCGCGCCGGCACTCTATTGGTGGGGCTCCACTACAGGATCCCTCAGAGATGGCTTCCGCGTCTCTAACAAGGAAGTCACGGAGGAAGCTAAATCTCCCACCCTCACAATCATGTTGGATGCCGGGAAGACATCTGCTGACTTCATGACGTTCGGCTTGTGGTGTGAGCGCTTCGATGCCAATTTCGGTCAAGCCGTTTTGGCTAAAGCGGATGGAAGTGCGCCTGTCGCAACGGAGACGGCCAGCTCGACGATTGCAGATGCAACAATAGCAGCCAAGAAGAGTGGTGGAGAGAGCGTGAGCAAGGGGCTGAGGAGTGCGGTTGTGGTTGGTGTTGCTGCTGTTGTCGGCACCGTAGCTGTTTTGGTTGTTTAAGTTCGTGTTGTGGAAGTAGACCTGGGGAACTAAGGAGGAGAGATTAAGCGCTGCTGTTTCATTTCCTAGTTCATCTGGGCCTTGAGGCTTTGCTTGGGGTTCTCGATTATTATATAATATAGGTCTAGATGTCTATGTGCGAGTTTAAGTTTGTTAACATTTCCAGCAGAGCGTTCTGGCTTTAGAATTTGTAACTCTCGACAGAATAAAGGGTCCTCTATAGGTTACTAAACTAGTTAGTAAAATCCCTATGTAATATAAGGAATTTGAGAGATTATTTAATAACCTAATAGACTTTAGAGGTCTACCCGAATATTAACTATAGGACCACGAGATTAACCTAAAGAAAGGAAGAGAACCTCTCTCTTAAAAGCTTAAGAAGTATCGCTATAACGATACTAAGACGTTAGAAGAATATATTATAATAGTATTAGCGAAAGAATAGCTTCGACTATCTAAGTCTCTAGTATCTAGTAATATACTAATCGTAGGGAAGAAGGACGACCTAAAAGAACGACCTTATAACGATTATCGGGATCTAAATAATACTACGATAAGAGACTAGTACCCTTTACTAAACGCTTAGTACTTACGGGATAAGCTAGCTAAGGTAAATATCTTTATAAAAATAGATTAACGGAGTTCGTTAAACTTAATACGGATAAAGGAAGGGTATAAATAAAAGGCCGCTATTCTAGTACCTTCGGGGTTATACGAACTAACCGTAATACTATTCTAATTAACGAACGGACCTACGACTTACTAACGATAAAATAATAATATCCTAAGGGAATATCTAGGTAAGTTCGTTATATACTACCTCGACGATATACTCGTTTACTCCGAGACCGAGGAAGAATATAAGGAATATAGAAGACTAGTCTTAAAGATACTAGCTAACGTAGATTCTTAACAAAAATTAGAAAAATACGAATTTAAGGTTAAGGAAACCTTATTCCTAGGATACGTAATCCGACTAGGCTAAATAAGTATCGATCTAGAAAAGATATAAGCTATTAAGGAATAGTTAGTACTCTAGAACGTTAAGGACGTCTAATCTTTTCTAGGAACCGGTAACTTTAGCTAATAATTTATTAGGGATTATTATAAAGTTACCGCCCTACTAACTAACCTTACTAAGAAGGATATGCCCTTCGTGATAGGTCAGAAGGAAACTAAAGTATTTAAAGAACTTAAGAAACGGTTTAGTAGGGACCCTGTCCTTATAAGCTTCTCCGAGGATAAGCCAAGTACCTTACAGACCGACGCTTTAGACATTACCGTAAGAGCTATATACCTCTAACTAGACGAGAAAGGAAAACTATATCCTATAGTATACTACTCCAAGAAATACTCGCCTACGGAACAGAACTACGACATTTATAAGAAGGAACTTATAGCTATTATAAAGGCCTTAAAACACTAGAATATTAATCTCTAAGGAGCTAGATACCTAGTAATCGTATAGATAGACTATATAAACCTTAGAATATTTATAATAACTAAAGTTCTTAATAACAGACGATTAGTACGATAGTATTAAGAAATCGCTAACTTTAGACTAATTATCTAATATATTAAAGGAAAAGATAATATTATCGCCGACGCTCTTAGCCGTTAAATAGGTTATAAAGGCGATAAGGTCTATAAGTAGATTACTATATTTAAGGAAAATATAAACAGAGACTTAGTTCCGAATATACAGGAAATAGCCCTAATTACTAAAGTTAGAGGACCTTAGGATATAGAAATCTGTAAAGCGTAAGGAAAAGATCCGGATCACGCCAAGTACTAAGAAGGAAGACTCGTCGTACTAGACTTAATTATAAAAGAATTTATCTAGAAGTACTATTCGGCACCCGCCTATAGGCACTAAGGACGACGCCGAACTCTTTAGAGGATTAGGTAAAGCTACTATATTAATAAGGTTAAGTCCTTAGTTAACGAGGTAGTCGGTAAATACAATACTTAGATTAGAAATAAGGCCGTTAGATATTTATCGTATAGATTAATAAGTACTATACCTATACTAGGATCGCCCTAGAAATTAATCTAATAGGATTTTATTATTAAGCTACTATCTTTAAGAGACCTAATAACCGGAATCTCTTACGACTCGATTCTAGTTATAGTAGAAAGGCTTACGAAGTATATAATCTATATACTATATAAGGAATCTAGTATAGCCGAAGAGCTATCTTTCGTATTTCTACGAGAAGTAGTCGCTTATCACGCACGGTATACCGGAAGAGATAATCTCTAACCGAGATAAGCTCTTTACGTCTAAGTTTTAGACGGCTCTAACTACTTACTTAGGAGTTAAGAGAAAGCTATTAACCACGTTTTATCTATAGATAAACGAGAGAACGGAACGAATAAACTAAGTTATCGAAGCTTACTTAAGATATTACGTTAATTATAAATAAGATAATTAGGTATTACTGTTGGTCTAAAACCAAGGTGTTGTAAATAATACACGTGTGATAAGGATCCTCTTGTTCTCTTGTTACGGATCACGTTCGCAGGAGTCAAGTGACTCCCAGGACGCTAAGGGATCCTAGGAGCCTGAGGCTCGGGAGCAGCATAGGTCCCAGGAGCTTAGCTCCCAGGACCTACTCCAAGAGAACTCCTTAGATTAACTATAGTAGTATTAATTATATAGGTGATTTAGCCATAGGAAAGCGTGGAGTCACGTGATAGAGTCTAGCCTTAGTATAGAGTCGGGAGTCTATAGGACTCTAGGAGTCTTCGGGACTCTAGGACTCCACGCCAAGCAGGGACTCCTAGG
>JBAMDN010000620.1:0-14583 GCA_037074945.1 Tetracladium marchalianum | reverse complement strand
AGACCGTGTAGTCTCTATGCTAGATACGGACTATGTGAGCAAAAATCTCAGTCTAGCTCCTGGCACGCCGTGTCTAAGGTTCAGTGCCAGAATGAATCTCAAGGGCGATATCTTGGATACCGCAATAGCTGCTGGTAGGATCAACAAGGTGGTGTATATGACACCATCTCTCTTCAACACTTTTGGCGCTGGATCCTCTGATATCGAATATATTAAGCGGAGTGTGGGACCAAGCCTCGGCAGAACAAAGATAGGAGCATCGCGGCCCATGGTCGGGCCAGAAGACTTGTCTGAGGATCAGATGCAGGATCTCAAGATCCTCCAGCTCATCGGCAAAGCTCGAACCGAGAAGATGAAACTAAAAGGTGCCGTCAACTACAGCACACCTGCGCCAGAAGTCTCCGTCTCCTTCGGCGGCACCAACTGGCAACTACCCGATCAAAACAACGCAAGTCGATCCTACCCAGGCGATCCCACCATCCAAATCAAAGTCCCAGCCGAAACTAACGCCGAACGATTCAACTCCCTCCACAAACACGGCGGCGTTGCACCCTTCATGTTAATCGGCAATGAAGTAGCCGCACGATTTTGTCGCGACCGCGACATTCCTATCCCTTACCGCACAACCCAAGTAAACCCAAACCACAATCCAGCCGATTACTTCAGCACTAATCTCCTCCCCTACATCCTCTCCACCGGCGAAGCACCTCTCCACTCAATATCAAAATATGTCAACCTGATTGGCAAAGCCCGTCCAACCACAACACCAGGACCACACATGACCCTCGGCGCCACCGTAATAGCGAAAGTAACTAGTCCCCTCCGACGTTTCGGTGATCTTCTCGCCCACTGGCAAATTGGCGCCACTTTACTCCATGAATCCAAAACCGGCACTTCCCTCCTCACTACTCCCCCGTCGCAACGAAAACTCGATTTCCTCCCCTTCTCCCGCACCGCTCTCGAAGAACTAATCCCCCACCTCGACCTCCGCGAACGCGCTATAAAACAATGTCATAAAGCCAGCACACGGGCGTGGATATGTCAATTCCTCCTTCGAGCGTGGAAGTTCAAGGAGGCGGAGTTACCGAAGAGGTTGAGACTAAGGGTGTTGGACATGTCACAGTTTGGGTTGAGTGCTGGTGGTGCTGGGGGAGGGGGAAGTACACAGCAGAGGGTTGTGATGGGGCAGTTGATGGATTTTGCGATTTGGGTTAAGATGGAGTGGCCGGAGTGGGAGGGTAGTAAGGAGTTGGTGGGTGGGGAGGAGTTTGAGGTTAAGATTGAGGATGTGGATACTTATTCGGGAAGTATTGTGGTGAGGGCGGTGAGGAGGTGGGTTGATGATGGTGGTGAAGATGTTGCGAAGGGTGTTTAAAGATGTGTAGGGGTGTGCTGGAAAGAAAGTAAGCGAGCGACGTGTATGATTCGTTTGGGCTGGAACTGCACAAAAAGGATGGATGGGTGAGTGGTTAGATCTCTGTATTATTCTGTATGTACTGTACTAGCACCTTGTATATCATTTTTCTAATTTTGTAAATATATTTGGGTAGACTTGTACCTCTACACATACGACATATCAAAGTCCTCTGGGAGGCAAACCCAAATCTCAAAATGTAAGATTACACATAGGTAGATGATGAACCAAGAAATCAAGCAGACAATTTTACTCGATCCACTTTGCAAGTCTACATTTATTCCCTTCTGACTTATAAGCCTCTTGATTACCCTCTCTCTCGCCATTTCAATGCTCTCTTTCTCTTTTTCTCTCTCGCTCAATAATGACCAACGAACGCCACCCAATGAATATATCCTACAATGCACGCAAAGTACAGCACAGATGTACACAGTCCAGCGCAAGAAAAAACAAATGCAACGCGCCCCATTTCCACCTCCATCGCTATTAGAAGTCAAATCCACCAAGTCAATTCTACGCGCCATGGATGATGTGGTAAGAAAAGAAGTATGCATGCGAAGCCAACCCAAAGGCCTTCCCTCACATCACCACACAATCCTTCTCTTTATCTTTCGCACTCTTCGCCTCTTCTTTTCCTTCCTTCTTCTCCTTATCAGTGGTAGGTGTGATCGGCGTCGTAGCTGTCTTCTCAGCTTGAACCACCTTATCATTCCCACTCGCTGCTTTCTTAATCTTCCCGTTTCTCGCAGTCGCTGCATCCATCTGTCGCGGTCTGCCTCCACTCGCTGCGGCGTTGATTGCTGCGATTCTGATCTTCGCACGATCGTCACCTGCTGCTGCGGCTTTCACGTACCAGACGTTGGCTTCTAGAGGATCGCGGCGGGTACCAATTCCCATCTCGGTGAAGTAGCCTACGGCGTACTCGGCTTTTGTGAGACCTGTGAGAGGAGTTTTGTTAGTGTTTGTGAGCTCGAAAGAGTCTGAAATGGGGAAAGTACCTTTCATAGCCGCCTGGAGAGCCCACTCGTAGGCTTCGTTCTCGTCTTTCTCTAGAACAGGTTCCGCGCCAATCATATACCAAGCACACAATGCCATCATAGCTCCTGGGTGACCGTTTTGTGCTGCGCCAGTGTAGAAGTGAACACTCAAAGCTGGATCGCGAGGACATTGTAATTTTCCATGCTCGTATGCTTCTCCTAGTCTGAAGGCAGCTTCTGCATGTCCTAGATCTGCTGCTTGCGTGAATAGTTGTGCGGTGTATGCCTCATCAAGGAAGATGTCGTCGCCGCAACCCTTTTCGTACAACTGTCCGAGATAATATGGCGCTGCATTGTATTGCACATCTGCAGATTCGGTGGCTCGCTTCAACCATTTCACACCTTCTCTGTACTTGTTCTCGCCGAGATCGCCAGATAAACATGCACGACCAAGTCGCGTCATGGCTCCAGGATGGTTTTTGGAAGCTGCGTGCCTGAGAAATTGGACCGCCTTCGCAGGATCGCGCCTACAACCCCATCCAAACTCATAACAGAGGGCAGCACGGTAGCCAGCTTCGGCGTGGCCGTGCTTGCTGGCGGAGACGAAAAGCGGAAAGGCAGTTGCGTTGTCTGGTTCTCTGTTTTTGCTGAATAGTCCCGAGGCGTACCCATCAGCAAGATAATACTGGGCAAATGGGTAACTTCGATCGGCAAGCTTTTGTAGAAGAGTCTTTGCTTCGTCTAGAAGTTCATGCGCTGTCGGTGGTGGCTTGTCCACTTGTGGGCTTCCACGACCAGATGATACCCTCGAACTCCCTCTCTTGTGTGCTTTACCTGCTTCTTCATCGGCAGCCTCCGAAGAAGCAGATACCAAGAAGACTGCGAAAGCGTATTGAGTTTCTGGGTCATTCAGCTTCTTGATGTTTTGGCGGTACATCTCTAATGTCTTTTGAGTACTGAGCAGAGAAGCGTGATTACCGACGATCCCGCGCAACTGAGAATTGTCGAAAGAAATGGGAGGTGGTGGCATTTGAGGATATGAGATGTTATTGAGATCCATAAAAGACAAAGGCCTGTCGTTCGATCTTCCAGATTGAGCTGAGGGTGTTCTCCCGTTCCAGCTCGGCGAGTGCGTATGGCCGATTGGGGATCTACGTGCTCCCGAATCTGAGAAGGCAGACAGAGGTCGCTGAGTAGTCCTCCTCGCTGCTTGCGAGATTGGAGTCAGGTGACGCCCGATCGATTGGCCAACATCACCAACATCGCTATAGCCATGATTACGAGCATTTGAAGGTTCCGGTTCCTCTGTAGATTGGTGGTAGTATTGAAGTTGGGGTACTGGAGCAGGCTCCATCTCTCCCACATGGTCTTCGTCCATGAGCTCTTCATCCCGCATGGGTGCTTGATGTGTGGAAGATCCATTGGAGTACGCCCTCAAATCTCTATTTTCTGCAGAAGAGATGTTGTTGTTTTGTTCTGGATAAATAGCCACACGGGGCGATCCTGTGTTCCGTACTATTCTTGGATCGTTTTCGTAGTATCTAGTCTCTTGAGGTCGACTAGACGTCTTCTGCAAGCTATTCCCCACTTCTGCCCCATATCCATTTGGGGTTTGTGACCAGTTTCCATTCTGTGTATTGACTTTCCTCGGTGACGTTGGAGATTTAGGTATTTGGTCAGAGGACTGGCCAGGGACAGTAGGTAGAGATTTGGGACCAATGTTTTCTCTGGACGCTCCATCCAGGGACAGAGACAGAGACTTTAATTCTGGTAATTGCGAGGTATCTGGGTTGACCGGTTTCCTATGTACCGATTCGGGCGAAGAGTATGAAGCCATCTTGCATGTATGTCATGCAACCAATGTCCTTTCACTGCTGGTTGCCTCTGAGCCTCACGGAAGCGACGGTTTGTTATCCAATAATCCAACCTTGATGCGCAATATTCCGGGTATTATGCCTTCGACCTCCTCGCACAAGCGACTTGAAAATGAAAAAGTACAAGGAGAGAAAGTAGTTTGTATCGAGACCTGAGTCTTGAGAACTAAAAGGACAGACTTGTTAGCACAAGCAATCACTGTATAGGGATATTGAGGGGTAAATTGGTCGTCTGATCTTTGCCGAGGAAATTTGTTGGTACTAACAGTGTCCTCAAAGTTACAGAGGTTGGTGTTTGTCGAGCAAGGAGCAGATAGTGCCGTGTATGTATGTGTATTTCTTTGGAATGATGCCCACCTTAGATCGAGTTGTGTGAAGTTGTCGAAGGTGCAGTGCTCCTGTCCTTCAAAGACGTCTCGTCAGTTTCACTAAAGCCGATGCTCAAGATGTCATCCAACGACCCTTGCACTGTAGTAGTACAGTAGTAGGGGACACCCCGTCGTATGTAATTGTGGGTCGATGATCGCTTTATTATTAGCAGAAACACGGCTTCGTTGTAGATTGATGAGCGAGGGATGTGCAAGCAATGGCAAGCACAGCACAGTGGGTAGAGCAGCTGTGCGTCTGTCGGTGGTTCTGGACGGGAGACGTGGAATTTGTTAGTTTTGTTGATGCAGCAGACCCGACGTCTTTTAGCACGTCAGTTGCTGGCTTTGCCTTCACCCACGGCATCCACCCCTGATTCCTTAGTCCCTTTTTGCCGCGATGCAGCTACGAGTGATCCCCTGTTAGACTCGCCGGATCAGGTTGGCCTCTCCCAACACAGGCATCGAAGTCCGTCGGCTTTTGTGGGGGAGACGAAAGGAAAAGTTCGACAGTGATTCCAGAAGGATGGCGAGAGTGGATAGTTTGGGGCAGCAGTGGCCACAAGAGTCCCAGAAGCAGCGTGCTGATTACAACAGCTACTAGGCCTAAATGCAGTTTGAGAGAACAAGAGAAGCTGATAAGTACCTAGTTGATTGAATCAAAAAGGCTTCATGTGCTGCTCTGGTCATTGTTCTTGTTGGAGGAGGAGAGGTTGGGAGGTCTTGTCCAGATCCTATTGCAGGAAGTGATTTAACTGATCAGTTGATTACCTTGTCTCGACGCGTCTAGTAGTGCAGAGCATTCGTATACATACTGCCACAAGGAATAGGATGGGAACAAGTGCAACCCAATTCCACAATTGGTTCTGCTTGCTCTGAACACAAAAGCCTCCGGATGGCCGTCTAACTTCGAGGTCTTAACGACCCACCACCCGATATGTTCTCTTCCAACACACTCTCAACCACACACAAGTCTGGTGACGCAAATATATTCTCCCTACCTCCATGGCGTCTTGCCATCACTGTTGTTGACGCCTTGGATCAAGATGATCATCCACCAAAGCCCTTGGACTTCTTGGATACGAGCTGCCGGACTCTTGGTGGATCCGTTGCCGAGGGAGCCGCCCTTCACCAAGGACCAACAGGAGCCTCTGTCCTTGGGCAAAGATAGTTCCCAGGAGTGCGAGGTAGAACAAGATCATGCAATGTTCCATAATGCAGCCTCTATTCCTACATCTCGAGTCGCTCAACAGCTGGTGTCACGGTCAGACTACAGTACATGGGCAGCCTGGGTAGCAGCTAAGAAGTCTTTTACATCTTGGACCACACAAACTCTCCTATACTGGAGAAAGTCCGGAGAAACATTTCTCGTTTGATGATACTGCTGACCAAACCCCATGCGTTGCATTCTCAAAAGGCTCTGCTAATCATGACCACACTGTATGCTCGCTACATCAAGCAGAGCCTCGAAGAGACGAGAAGATCTTCACGTACCTTCGTATCTTTAGGACGGTCGTTGCCCTCGCTCTCTTTCGTCTTCAAAGGATACGAACACTGGTTATTTTTAGATGTGCGTTGCTACCGATCTTTGCCCCATTTATGCATGGATTGATGTGCATCTCTCCCCCCAAGCGAGCCAGCAGTGAGGTCAGCCACACCTCGCACCATCGTTTGCCATTGGGGGCGTCGAGGCGTAACTTTGTACATTGTTCTCGTCTCGTATTGCAGCTTTCTTCTTCACCACCAGCAATTCTTTGACTTTTCCTTCCAATCCATTATCATCAACATCTTCAACATCTTCAATATCTTCAACATCACCACTCGTTCTCCGTGTCTTTTCCGCTCGTTTTGAGAGGCACTTGCTAGCGCTTCTGTTGTTTCTTTTTGCTTTTCTACCTACCTCCAACAAGACTCCTTTCCCAGACAAACCATCCATCATCGCTCTCGCTACCCAGACAACCAACTCCGCCCGACCTTCTCAACTTTCCCAGTTTTGGGAGCACACTGCTGATCGCCACAATCGCTAACGCCTTTCCTTTTCCAATATTCAATTAATCTTCTGCTCAATTATCAGTCTCTCCTACAGCATTTTTGAGGAGAGAACCGCTCTTGCGGACCTTCTGTAACACGCCAAATTTGGTGTTGGTTGTTCAAGCAACTACATCCCCGCATGAAAATCAGACCAGGGGTGAACAACACAACCACCAAACAAACGGTCTCTCTTTCTTTCCTTCTCGAGATCATTCATAAACATCACTGTACGTATAGATTACCTCTACCATTCTTAGTACACCATTCGAGCGCTCTTTTGCAGGTCTGCTGGCTGTGTTCGCCGTGGAATACAAACTTGGCAAGGGTGAGCTGTCGACGTGATTTAACCAACTCACATCACAAGGAGGTAGCACCTCATTGAAGGCGCACAACGCTAGGTCTTTTGCTAATAGTTTTGGTGGTGAATAGTAATATGGATTTCCCTCAGCGCCCCGAGGCCACTGAATCCCATCTGCGCGAGCAGCGGAGTCCGCGTCGACATTCACCCTCGAAGCGAACACCAGACGACGAAGAATCGGCCTTCTACCCTCCTCCTTCTCCTACTCCACATCGACGACAACAGTCCATGGATAGCTTTGCATCATCAAAAGGATACCCATTGAGTTCAGCCCCAAAGATGGATCCAATGTCGCCAACTGTGCCTGCTCATGGAGGAAATTTGTCACGAAAACGGAGTCTGATCAAGCCAGAGAGGAGCAGGATGGATCGGGATCACCCCAATTATCACTACAGGCAGCATGCGGCGAACATGAATGTCTATCCTTCTACAACCGGTCATGATCCAATCTTGGAGGATTTGGAGGGGGACGCGGCAGCCACAGAAACGTCGGGACTGCGAAGCTCCCATGAGCCCGATTCGGACGCATCACCACCGCGAAAGCAACATAGCAGGAGGGTTCGTAGTTCAGGAAGGGAGGAGGAAGTCAAAGAGGAGAAACCCAGCCCAGAAAAGCGTTCTCGACAGAAACTCAAGAGAGAAAGGCGCGTACAGTTGACCAAGGAGGAGCGGGAAATGCAAAAGAAACTGGATGCGATCAAGCCGCCTAGCTTATGGAACGTTTATTGTGCTATTGTCACATTCTGGTGCCCGGACTTCGTCTTGAAATGCTTTGGAAAGGGTGCAAGGGCACAGCAGAGAGCCTGGAGAGAGAAGATGGGCCTGATCAGCATCATTCTTCTTATTATGACCTTCGTTGGTTTCCTTACTTTCGGATTTACTCAGGTTGTTTGTGGCACGCCAGGATTGAGATTGCGGGTCAATAAGGTTGACGGAGGATACATGATCATTCATGGAAGTGCATATGATTTGTCGGAATCAAAGCACCCAGCAGCAAGAGGAATTCGGAAGAACGCAAACATTCTCTACGATTTACCGGAAAAGAATGCGGGTATGGACGGAAGTTTCCTTTTCCAGAATGTCAACGGCAAATGCAAAAACATGATCACTCTTGCGGATAAATCAGATGTTCCTACGAACGCTGATGGCGATTTGGCTTGGTATTTCCCCTGCAAGACCTTCAATCAGGATGGCTCAAGCAAGATAAACACGACGGTTCCGAACTATTTGGGCTACTCTTGCCACACCATTGGAGCGGCAAGAACAACATTTTACAACCTCAGAACTGCCGGCGATGTCTACTTCACCTGGGACGATATCAAAAACTCTTCTCGTAATTTGATGGTGTATTCTGGAAATGTCTTGGATTTGAACCTCCTAAACTGGTTCAACGATTCTCAAGTCGCAATCCCAAGTCGTTTCCAGGAACTTAGGGATACCAACCATCCTTCCAATATCGCTGTGCGTGGCAAAGATGTGACGCATGCTTTCCAGAGCAGAGACGACAAGGCCGTAGCCCAATGTTTGCAGCAAATTATCAAGGTTGGGTCTGTTGATACCGAGACTGTGGGTTGTATTGCATCCAAGGTCGTACTTTACGTGTCTTTGGTGTTCATCCTGTCTATCGTTGGGGCAAAATTTGTGCTCGCTATTCTCTTCCAGTGGTTCTTCAGTCGAAAATTTGCGGCTGAGAAGACTTCTCAGTCGTCCAACCCAAAGAAAAGGAATCGCCAGATTGAGGAATGGACAGACGATATTTATCGTGCGCCACCCCGAATTGCTGGAGATCCTGGCAGTACTGTGACGGGATCCGCATCTGATCGAACCAGCAAACGAGCCAGTGTATTCTTGCCAACAACTTCCCGCTTTACAAGCCCTTATAGTGGAGAGAACCGAGCTTCTCGTATCGGCCGACCGGTTCCAACAACAATGGCTAGCCAGACCTCGACATCTCAACTCATTCCACCCAATGCTGTCTTCAGAGAATCAAACAACAGCAGAGGAAGTCTTTTGCGTCCAGATGGATTCAGTGGAACTACACAGGAAGGTGTTGAAGGATCTGGCCCAGCTGGTTTCATTCACGAGGCTGTTGTACCGCAACCACCATCGGATTGGCAACCATTCGGATACCCCCTTGCTCACGCCATTTGCCTTGTCACTGCTTACTCCGAAGGTGAAATTGGTGTTCGGACGACTCTGGACTCGGTCGCCATGACCGACTATCCTAACAGCCACAAGGTTATTCTCGTTGTTTGTGATGGTCTGATCAAAGGAAAAGGAGAGACCATGACTACCCCGGACATCATCTTGAGCATGATGAAGGATCACTCCATTCCACCTAACGAAGTTGAGGCCTTCTCCTACGTGGCAGTATCCAGCGGTAGTAAGCGACACAACATGGCAAAGGTTTATTCTGGTTATTACGATTACGGTATGGGATCCAACATTCCCCTTGACCGACAA
Source organism: Tetracladium marchalianum (assembly GCA_037074945.1). Lineage (NCBI taxonomy): Eukaryota > Fungi > Ascomycota > Leotiomycetes > Helotiales > Tetracladium > Tetracladium marchalianum. The sequence continues at coordinate 5,101 of JBAMDN010000620.1, read as the reverse complement.
CAACGAGTTCCTATGATTTGTGTCGTCAAGTGTGGTACTCCAGATGAGGCAAAGAAGAGCAAGCCAGGAAACAGAGGAAAACGTGACAGTCAAATCATCTTGATGTCTTTCCTCCAGAAGGTCATGTTCGATGAGCGTATGACTGAGCTTGAATTTGAGATGTTCAACGGCTTATGGAAAGTTACTGGCATCTCGCCAGACTTTTACGAAGTTGTTCTCATGGTCGACGCCGATACCAAGGTTTTCCCTGACAGTCTCACTCACATGGTTTCCGCCATGGTCAAGGATCCCGAGATCATGGGTCTTTGTGGTGAAACAAAAATTGCCAACAAGAGAGCTTCTTGGGTATCCGCCATCCAGGTCTTCGAGTACTTCATCTCGCATCATCTGTCCAAGTCTTTCGAATCTGTCTTTGGTGGTGTTACTTGTTTGCCTGGATGTTTCTGCATGTACAGAATCAAGGCACCCAAAGGAGGTCAAAACTACTGGGTCCCGATTCTTGCCAATCCTGATGTTGTAGAGCACTACTCTGAGAATGTTGTCGACACACTTCACAAGAAGAACTTGCTCTTGCTAGGAGAAGATCGTTACCTCTCCACTCTTATGCTCCGAACTTTCCCCAAGCGAAAACAAGTCTTCGTTCCACAAGCTGTCTGCAAAACTACTGTTCCGGATACTTTCGCCGTTCTACTTTCTCAAAGACGTAGATGGATCAACAGTACTGTCCACAATCTTATGGAACTTGTCTTGGTCCGAGATCTTTGCGGTACCTTCTGCTTCAGTATGCAATTTGTTGTCTTCATCGAACTCATCGGAACAGTTGTTCTGCCAGCCGCTCTTGCTTTCACCTTCTACGTCGGTAAGTTCCTCCATTCTCGAAGTACCCCTTACAACCGCTAACAGTTTTAGTCGTCATCTCTATCGTCAAAAAACCAGTCCAGATCATCCCCTTGATCCTTCTCGCCTTGATTCTCGGTCTCCCCGCTGTTCTCATCGTTCTCACCGCCCACCGCTGGTCCTATGTTGTCTGGATGATGATCTACCTTATCTCTCTCCCCATCTGGAACTTCGTTCTGCCCACCTACGCCTTCTGGAAATTCGACGACTTCTCATGGGGAGATACTCGAAAGACCGCTGGAGAAACGACCAAGAAAGCAGGTATCGAATATGAAGGAGAATTTGATAGTTCGAAGATCACTATGAAGCGATGGGGCGAGTTTGAGAAGGAGAGACGTGCTAGAGAGAATGCTGGATGGGGGCAGAATAATCGCGAGAGTCACCTTGGTGGAAGTTGGCCTATGAGTCCGCATGGTCAGCAACAGCAGTACGAGGAGTACTCTGATATTTGAAGAGGCTTCTTCAGCATTAAAAAGGTTATAGCATTGGATGGTGCGTGTGAAAAGGAAAGATTGGAAAAACTCTTTTTGGCCAGTGCATTTGCGGGTTTTGAGCGAATGGATGGTATGGGAGGGCGTTCGCCAGTTCTTCTGTTTGTTTAGTTTTGTTGGGGGGTTTTGTTTAGGATAAGACTAGTATTGGTTGTGTAGTGTAGTGGGTGACGGAGACTAACAGCACAGTAGGTAGTGGGTTTTTTAGTTTGGCCTAGAGGAAGAGAATAATGCATAATCATATCACCTCATACCGGCCGTATCTTGGCCATCCTTTCTCACTTTGTGTGTCTCTTGATACCAAAAGACTTCTATGTATATAGTAATGTGATCTGCCTCTGTCGGCCAAATATTACCGCTCAGTTATCCTTCCGTACATTCCTTTCGGATGAAATATATTAGATGGAAGGAGGAAGCATCAGACCAATAAGATAATGGTTGTTTTAATGGTAATGTTTGTGTTTGGCCTGACATGGCTTGGCCTGGAGAAGAGAGTGATGCATGATCAATTCGATCGATATCGCCTCACTCCATTGTCTTAAACCCTCTTCTCTTCTTCCTTCCCTTCTTTTCCCCGTTGTATGCATCTCATTTCGGAGAGAACAGGCTTGTATCAGTGTAAGATGTAGAGGTTGATCTTTTGAGAGACGAAAAATATATTGTGCGTTTTGCTATTCGATATGACTGACGAGGGGGGGGGGGTTGGAGTGGGCGAGTGAGTGGGGTGAGTGTTTTTTTCTGCTGCTTTCGGTGGGTAATATGATTGTGTGTGTGTGATTGTGATATCAGGTTCTTGTATCAATCAGATTTTAGTATATACAGGCTTACTTTCGTCGGTGTTGCCATGTATGGGTAGACTACTAGACTACTCTGGGGCGAGCGGTGTGCTCTGTGCTTTGGTAGATTTGTACTGTACTGTACCTGGGGATGTAGTTTAGGGAGGGAGGGGTATTTTGGTCCTTCTTGTGAGGATTTGGCTTCCTGTCTACAACCAATACCCACCGATCTATGTATCTCGTCATCTCTCTTCTTTTCATTTCATGCGTTAGTAGGAATGTGGGGTCGTGGGACAACGACGGTTAGAGTGGAAGTTTCCTTGGCCGGGAGGTAGGTTATGACAATGTGCGGAGTCTCCCGCTACTAGTAGACGGAGTTGTTGACGATATGCGCTGGGGTTGGATATTGCTGGAGAGATTGTTTGATTTTCTGAGGGATTGAGGGATTGAAGGTCTGCAAAGGGTTTTCCGATGTGAAAGAGAAATATGGTACCTACTGTAGGGAAGGGGATTCTGTACTCTGCAAGTGCCTGCCGTCGTGGCAGCTGGTGTGATCTTTGGTAGCTAAATTTGGAATTTGGGGTAGGATCTTTCGGGAGAGCGAGCACACGGCAGAGCAGACGAATCCAGCCCATCCTCCACAACGCTCGATCCCCGAAAGTCAGGGAGCAGCAGCGCATTGTCGTCGTTGGTTTACAGGACTAAGGTTTACTGTTTTTAGAAACCAAACAATCTTTGACATGACTTTGACATGACTTGACATGGAAACGCACTGTTGTATTCAAAGCATATTGAGCTTGCAGGCTGGTGGCGGTGATGAAATTGTCAACACAGCATTGTTGTTGATTATTACAGCATATATGCCGGGCCTGCCGGAGGAGCAAGGGGAAAGTCAAATCTGTTCGGATGAGGCGAGACTGAATAAGGTTACCTTTCCATGTTCCTGTGCATGTCATGTCGTAAGCCGATCTTTATCTCGCAATAATATGGTAGTGTAGTGGGGTTCGGGACCCGAAGGATTTTGATGTCGATGTTTCCTTCTATGCTGTACGAATGTTGGCACTTGTACTGGTGTGCTGGTCGGTAAGAAGTATGTACTGTACAATGCAGAGTTGCAGAGAGAATGTGTGTGGATGGAGCAGCAGTAGCAGCAACACAAAAATTCAGGGTTGACGGTACAACTAACTGCATGCATGCTCAGCAAAATATGACCTAGGTTCCGCGCAACAGCCGTCAGCGCTGACTCGGGCAATCAAAAAACTCATTCTCTTCCTGTTCTTGGAAGGCGGTCTTGGAAAGATCCAAAGACGGTAAATTCTCCTTTTCCCCTCCCCCCTGAGCCCTGGCTGAAGTCATGAAGATCAAACACGCCCATGACCTCCTTGGTTCCCGGCGCTTGTCAAGCTGGGAAATTAGGATTTCACGGCCGCCCATGGACCTCTCGGGCTGGGCGGGATCTCCTACAGGATGGCAGGAACACGTTCCATTCCATACTGTACCAAAGACCTCAGGCCTAAAAACAAAGCCGGCGACTTGAGAGAAGTTGTGGTGTGTGGAATTGGTGGTGTGAGAGTGTTCTTGTTGGCGGCTGGATTGGGTTTGCGCTTCAACTGTGCATACTGTCTTTAGAGTTTCGCTGTTCCTGACTAGTTATGCAGGCTGATGAAGGTTCATGCTCGCGGGCTTGGAAGGTTGTTGCTTTTGTTCGGAGTTTCATTTGGGGGGAAGAGATGGTTCTGGAAGGGTGATACGTACCGTGCTGTACGAGTGACTATGCGAGGCATGCGGGGATACATCCTGCCAGCAGTGCGATGTGATGATGACAGCTCTGCGTCGCATGGAAAAACAGGAGTTGACTCAGTTAAGGGTGTTGAGGGTGTTGAGGGTGTTGAGGGTGTTGACTCTTGGGGTGGTTTGTTTCCCTCGCCAGCACGCTACACAACAGCAGAACGCGACGTCGGAGATTGGGGAAATGGCAGTGGCAGTGGCAGTGGCAGTCTTAAACACGGCAGCTTCGCTCTGCCAATGGCATGGCCCCAGGGCTTTTGTTTGCTTCCCTAGGAGGCAAGACTCGCTTGTCGTTGGCCTGCTGCGCGGCTCCGTTTCCCACCTCTCTGCGCTCTTGGAGTCTTGGGGTCTTGGAGTCTTGGAGTCTTGGTGTTCTTCGACTTCTTCGCGCAATCTTCCAAGTTCCATCCCACCACCGAAAACACGAGCAGGGAGATTGTGGCATTGACGCTTGTCTGGATGGGGGCTAGTCAGGTACAGCAGTGATCTTGTTTGGCGTGGTCCCCCGCAAAGGGGTTCTCGCTAAAATCTCCGAGTGGCCGAGCGTGGTGGCAGAGATGCAAACTGCCAACTCCTATTTTCGAGCTGCGGGATAACGACGGCTGTGGATGGAGGAGGAGGACGAGGACGAGGACGAGGAGGAGGAGGGATGCTGGTGATAGGCAGATTGCAGTTTTGTACAGTGCACTGTGCTATACCCTGTCCCAAGGCTGGTGGTGTGCATTGTACATATACATCTCCTGTACCTACTGGAATTCTTTGGTTGTTGTTGCTGTCACAAAAGAACGTAAACAACGCTAAATAAAGGCGAAAGAAATGGAAGCGCGATCGCAAACCAGCATTCTTGCGAACCTTGAGATCAACAGCCTATTGTAGAATCCCTCTTACCCTCTCTAATTCCCCTGGATGGAGACAATGCCCATCTCTCCCTTTAGAGGGCGCTCTGGAGTGCAGAGGCAAATTAGGGCAAATTGCGCCTGTTCTTGGGAGCGCTATCTCGCCAACCACAGCGTCCACCCCCTCCGACCAATTAGCGCACGTGCCCATGCTGCCCCGATCTCCAATCCCTTTTGTTCGTCGTACCCCCCGTAGGAAATCCGGCTCTTTCTCTCTCTTCTCTCTCACCTTACCTCACCTCCAACTTCAATG
>JBAMDN010000619.1:0-88981 GCA_037074945.1 Tetracladium marchalianum | reverse complement strand
ACCACAACTCACCCTCCTTTCAAAACAACACCTGACAAAACCCCCCACAACAAAGCGTCACAACAGTCGCATACGCAATCATTCTTATCCGCATTCAAAACAGCGAGCTCGTCAGCCACAAACGTCGCGTACAAGTATATCCCGACAGCCATACACTCGATCATGGCTTCAAGGAGCGCCAGCTGGCTGTTAGTCCGAGGTTACTGTGCATGGTTATGCGGACTGGGATAGAGGATTTGGCCGTTGCGGCAGTTTGCTATGGTGTCGGAACGATTGATTGCTGAAGTTGCTCATGGATTTAGGATTGGGTTTGTTGTTGTTGTTGTTGTTGGGAGGAGGAGTAGTTGATTGGATTGTTGGTGTCCTGGTGTGGTTGTGTTTGAAGTCGTAGATATCAGTTCGATTGTGCTGGTGTGTGTACGTGTTGTGTGGTGTTGCTGGTTTGGTTGCGCTTGTATTTGAGTTCGGCTTCGCTTCGTGGGAGTACTCTCGGCTGCGGTTGGGACTGAGTGGTGTGGTGTAGAATTGATTGGGTGATTGTGCTTTATGATGGTCATGGCGATGGAATCGACCGGGTCCGAAACGATATGGAGGGTTTATGAGTTGGAGTAGGGTGAATGTGTGTGTGTTGGATCTTCTTGTGATGAAGACTTCGGAGGAGGCACATGGATATGATGACCCAGGACATACATGCGAGCGACCTGGAGTGATGTAAGAAGGTCGGTAAGTAGGCGTCGGTTAGTTTGTATGTTCAGTACTCAGATCAGGCATGTACTCCGAATCATTTAATTGTGTCTCTGGGAATGCATTCGGCGGGCTTACAGTAAGTATAGTACCGAAATTGCACTTGACAAGAAAACAACAGATACAAATTACTCGCATCGCCACGGCACCATAGTAAAACTGTCCACCACCCAATTCCTCTAGATCATTATTCCCCTCAAAGCCAAGATGAACACATCGGCAGCGACTTGTAGCGAGGACATTCACGTTCGTCCATCTCGTCTTGGTGTTGGTGCTTCGGAACACCAGCGACGGGAGAGGGACGGTCCATTCCCAGATGCGAGGTTGGAGCGGTTTGGCATTGGCGAGTTGCGTGTGGTGGATGGGGCGAATTTGGCGGAAGAGACCGTTGGGGAGACCAATGCTGAAGTAGCATATTGCTAGGGCGCGATGGCATAGGGTGAGATGAGTATGAGTTGGAATAGTTCGAGGGGTGGTGGAGGGGAGGTTTTCGTCAATACCTTCTGATCCAAGAATACGTATATCTATATCTATATCTTGGGGATGGAACGAAGTTCGGACCAAGAAAGAAAAGTGTAGTCGTCCGGTGGTGAATGAGAACTCGAGGGCAAGAAGGGCAAGAAGGGCAAGAAGAAATAATTTATTATCAGCTACCGAACTTACCAATAAGCGCCGAAACAGTAGGAAGAAGCGCCGCAACATGCGTTCCACAACCTAAACTCGCCTTCAGCGCTTTCGAGAGCCGCCGATACACACAACTAATGGACATAGAGCAGACGCCGAACTCGAAACTCTCCGGCCACGTGATATTACACTTCTCCGCAACGCGGATGAATCTTGCCTCGTTTGCGGGACCGGTGGTACTTTTGAGCGCCAGTGTCGGTAGGATGAGTGTGGATATGACGGAGAGAAGTGGTGAGGCTGCCGAGGGTTTGGATGGCATTTTGGAGGGTTTGGTGGGGGATGGATGTTATGTTTGGTTTGTATACTACACTAAGTCAGGTACCGATTATTGAATTGGTGAACGCATCGGGAAACAAATGCTGTGAGGCAGAGAATCTTCCCGTGCATTTATGTCTTATTTGTGCGGCTGACAACTGATGGTATGTCTCCATGCATGCATGGCATTTGCGGTGCTTGCACCATATATGAACGTCATACTCTACAAGTCCTGAAACTAAATGCCTGTGAGTGAGAAGTAGGATTCATGTTCATTGGTCTCCATTGTCTTCAATACCTACCAAACTATCTTGGATTCTCGATAAGCAGGCTGAAGTGTTCAAGAATAGCGAGGTACATACTGTGCGTTGAGTGAGGCAGATTAACCGGTTGATCCTCCCTGAATTTGATCGTTGTTCTCTCATCAGGCTAGGGATTCAATCAATATTGTATGTACACTTTGGACTTCACCGAGATGTATGGAGAAAAACAAGGCTAGCCTAGCCGATGAATGAATCAACACTCGACTTCTCAGTCTCAGCGGACCAATAGATGCTTTCTTTGTCACGCGTATCGTGTGGTTAGAACCATCGAGAGGAAGGAGGCTGTACAATGATAGGCCTCTTGCGGCGATGAAGATTGCTTTCCACAAGAGAATAGCGACAGGAAGAGGGTATGGTAAGTCGTTGCCAAGTCAAGACGGGTGTGTGTCCTTGTCTCTAGAGCAGGTCAGGATGGTCGCAATGTCTACACGTCCTTTCGCAATTGATTTGCTGTGCTGGTAGGTGAAAGTAACCTTTGGTTCTTCGATGTTTGGACGTTGATGATGCGAAAGATAAAAATGTTCGTTAATTCTAAACCGACAGTACAATCACTCATAGTGGTATGGTGTCGTTGAAGTCGACTTTCATAGCATAAAGTCCCTTCCATACCTATAGATATTCACACTAGACCAAAACTGATATCCAAATTATATTTTATTTCGAAAACCCCATTTGCTACCATCTTCACGTTCGTACTCATGAACTCCCACCCGAACCCGAACCAAAGAATCAGTTAACAAAAAATCCATCCTCCTTTCCCTTCTTCCCATCTTTGCCCTCTCCTTTGGCCCCCTTCTCAAATACCGTCCCCTCAAACTCCGGCACATCATATGTGCCTTCGGGATCCATGCCCACCTCCAAAATATAATCATGCACCTTCTTGGCTTGATGCTTTACCTCCGCCAACAAGCCTACCATCTCACTAGCAACCTTCTCATTAACCTTCGCGGCACCTCTGATGGCAGCTTCACAGACGTGATAGCGCGAGACGTGATTCCTCAACATCATATCAAACGGCGTGGTGGTACTGCCTTCTTCACGATAACATTCTATTGTCACACGCTCGAGGTGATCGCGACCGAAGAGTAAACCGCGGATCTCGTTCGCGTAGCCATGATAATTGAAGTGGATTGCCTTATCCGGGGTGAAGAGAGCGCTAAATTCTTGATTGGTGAGGGAATGTGGATGAAGGGTTTCGGCTTCGAGGATCATGAGGTCTGTGACGTTGACTACGCGGACACGGAGGTATGGTGCCAAGCGGCGGAGGATGGAAGCAGCAACGATGACTTCGAAGGTTAGTTCTGAACCAATACCTACGAGAGTTACGTCGGGATTAAGGCCGTCGTCGGTGGAAGCGAATTTCCAGATGGATGCGCCGGCTTGGCAGTGTTTTTCTGCTTCTTCCGGGGAGAGAAAGACGGGTTGGGGTTGTTTAGAGCCGACCATTAGGTTGACGTAGCTGGTTGAGCGGAGGCAGTGGGAGATAGTGGAGAGGAATGTGTTCTGTTTGGTTATGTTAGTTTGACGTGTGCATTACGAAGAGAGGAGGGTTTTGAGAAAAGATGAGACTAGAAGAATGGAGCTTACGGCGTCGGGTGGGAGGTATACTCGTGCTGAGGAAGCTTTGAGATTGAGCACCGCACCAATGAAAGATGGGTTCTGATGCGAAAACCCATTATGCTCCTGTCGTGTCCACGTACTCGTCTCCAGATAATTAATAGAAGAGATCTCCTTCCTCCATCCAGACTCAAGGGCCATCTTATTAAATTTCGTATACTGTACCATCATCGTGTGGACAATGCCCAAGAATGACTCGTAGCTTGGGAAAATAGCTGTTCGGCCAGTGAGAGTATATCCCTGCATAAAGCCTTGACAAGTATGTTCACTTAGAATTTCAATAACACGACCACCCTTCGCGTTGGAAAATTCGTCCCATTGAAAGTTACGTCCAGTGTGTTCGAGAACGGCGTCGAGTTTGTTACTTTCGAGTTCGTCAGGGGAGAAGATTCGCATAGATTTGGGATTCTTGACCAATGTCTCATCAAGGAATCGACCGATGGTTTTCATGCAGGATTCTTCCTCTCCCTTTTCAACACCGAATTGTCGCCAGTCCGGGAGATCGAGGGCTTCATGGTGTTTGTAGGTTTCGGTACGTTGACCTAGGCGCTTTTCCGGCTTTTCAGGGATGATACTCTTGATGGAGTCGATCGCATCGCCTGTTTCTGTAAAAAGATCTTTGGGGCCGTAGGAGAGAAGCCATTTTTGAAGATCAGCGAGGTGGTTCTTGTCGGTTTTGGCTTTCATCAGAGGAACTTGGTGCGAGTGGAATGAGCCTTCAACGAATTCGCCGTCGACTTTCTTGGGACCGCTCCAGCCTTTGGGTGTGCGCATGATGATGACAGGCCATCTAGGTTTCATGATTGGCTTTCCAGATCGAGCTGCGTTTTGGATCTTGCGGATTTCATCTAATGCCCATTGCATGCTTGTAGCCATGTCGCGATCCTGTACAAATTAGCTAGTGCTTGTTACATGAGGAAAAAGAGACTTACAATATCCTCCAAATCTTCAACAAATCTGCACTGATAGCCATATCCAGTAAAGAGACACACTAGCTCCTTGTCGTCCATACATCCATAAATCGTCCTTTCAGAGATCTTGAAACCGTTGACATGCACAATTGGAATGACAGCACCGGACTCAGCAGGATCGATGTACTTAATAGCGTGCCACGCGGTGGCTGTTGGTCCACTCTCGGCTTCACCATCACCAACTATACAAGCCACGATCAAATCCGGATTGTCCATCACGGCGCCGAAAGAGACAGCGAGAGCATATCCGAGTTCACCACCTTCGTGAATTGCTCCAGGCGTTTCAGCGTTAATGTGACTTGGAAATCCTTTTGGAGTGGAAAAGCCAGTTACAAGATTCTGGAGACCAGCTTTGTTCATTGCATTATCAGGGTAGAACTTTTCTAGACTGCCCTCGAGCCAGAGGGAGGCGAGAATTGCAGGAGCGCCGTGGCCGGGACCGACAACGAAGATTGTATTGATATCGTTTTTACGTGTGAGGTAGTTGAGATGTGCGTAGGTGAGAGTTAAGCCGGGGCATGTTCCCCAATGTCCTAGTAAACTGTACCTTTTCATCAGCTTCACACGAATAGATTTCAGGCGGGTTTCAAAACGTACCGTGGCTTGATATCGTCAAATGTGAGATCTCTCTCCAGAAGAGAATTATCTGAGAGGAAAATCATGGCTGCGATATTCAGTCAGTGTGAAAATGACTGGGATCTCTTTGCGAGGGTACAAACCTGCGGCGATGTAATTGCTGGCTCTTCGAAAGTCACCTAGGGCTTTCAAGTCGGCCTCGCTGATGTCCAATTTATCGAGCTTAACGCTCAATGATAGGACCTCATCTGGAATGAGAGAGGGCTTCGCCCCTGGATTGGGTCGGTCGATGATTTCTCCGGGCATATTTGCGTTCTTTCAATTGATCTCAGGTTACTGGGGATTGTGTGGGAGTTCGACCAAGTCTCCTGGATCTTGTATTTTGTTCTTGGAGGGGGACGCTCTTGGTTGAAAAGAAGATAGGTATGAAAGAAAGTGAAATACGAGAGGTGAAATCGAAGCAATGAAGTCAATTATACGTTTTTGTCTTCTTGCCTCTAAGGAATAATTGGAGACTCTCTAGAACGGACGACTCCGAACGAACCGAAGGACAAACCTTTTCCTCGTGGGTTTCCTCTCCTCGACGGTAATCCACAAAGATTTCCATGGTAACATACAAAAGCAAGCTCCGTCATAGTTCCGCATGCAGATGTCATTCTCCCGTCGACTTGTGGGGATGTGGTTGGTAGTTTGCATAGCTTGACGTCTGGTTGATGGGCCCAAAGAGCTACGATTAGCCTAGTCCCGCTCGCTTATGATAAGGAGGGTGGCCTGTTTACCCGCAACGTCATCTCCTGATTTTCCGCAGCAGAGCTCGTGGTTAAGTTCTTGGGCAACACACCAGAAGAAAATGGTATGATGTGAAAGACCTACTTGTGAGGAAGTATATCTTCTTTTAAATCCCTCTCATTTTTTACTTGACATGTGTCTGTCTTTCTTGCATTTCAAACATTTTCGAGAATGTCGAAAATCATCCTCTCCATCAATGCGGGCTCCAGCTCGGTCAAGATATCCATCTACTCCATAGAAGCGGGACAAACTCCCAAATCTCTTGCAGAAACCCAAATCGATGGTCTCACATCGCCTCCTCCAACACTGAAATATACCCGCGGATCTCAATCCATCTGCAAAGGCAAGGAAATCGGCAAGGAAATCAAAAGCCAAAACGATGCGTTCAAATACATGCTCGATCAGTTAATCGAGGACAAAGAGTTCAAATCTATCCAGAAGAAGAAGGATATTGCTGTTGCTTGTCATAGAGTTGTGCATGGAGGGGATTACGAAACTTCGCAGATCATCACGCCGGATACGTTACACCATCTTGAGGAATTGACGGATTTGGCGCCCTTGCACAATGCGTCGGCACTTGAGATCATCAAGAGCTGTATAAAGGAGCTTCCGCAAACCAAAAATATTGCCGTATTCGATACGCAATTCCATCAGACGATCCCAGAGCACATCCGGACATATCCCATAAATCAGGAGATTGCAAAGAAAAATGGCTTGAGGAAGTATGGCTTCCATGGGATTAGTTACTCATTCATCACAAGAACCGTGGCCGAATATCTGGGTAAGAAGGAGAGTGAAACCAGTTTGATCGTGTTGCATCTGGGAAGCGGTGCGAGTGCGGGAGCTGTGAAGAATGGGAAGAGTTGGGATACAAGTATGGGTCTCACGCCTGTAGCTGGCCTACCTGGAGCCACAAGGAGTGGAAGTATTGATCCTAGGTAAGATAACTGTCCCAATTAATAGCAACCATAGCTAACAATAAATAGTCTGGTATTCCACTACGCATCCAACGTTGGCAAACTCTCCCCTTCTTCCACCAACTCCCTCCACATTTCGCGTGCCGAAGAAATCCTCAACAAAGAGAGCGGCTGGAAAGCACTCACTGGCACTACGAACTTCGGTACCATAGCCACTTCTGATGATCCAAGGATGAAACTGGCTTTTGACATCTTTGTCGATCGAATTGCAAGTTACATAGGAAGTTACTACGTGACTCTCCACGGACAAGTGGACGCTTTGGTGTTCGCCGGAGGGATTGGCGAGAAGAGTGCGTTGTTGAGGAAGCGAGTCACCGAACAAGTGGGATGTCTGGGCTTTGAACTTGACGATGACAAGAATGGGAAGGATATCTCCAAGGTGGTACAGGATGTCGGGAAAGAGGGTGCGAAGCACAAGACTTTGGTATGCCAGACTGATGAGCAATCTGAAATGGCAAGGTTCTGTTCTTCGCATGAAGCTCTCTCTGGTTAACTTTAGTGTTCCATAGAAATATGATATTCATAATTGATGTTTTGAAAGATTTTCTTACTTCTCTATTCCTTGGAATCTCGTGGTTTTCGAGGAGATGATAAGTCGATCATATGAGATAGTGTGATTGATAGCGCCACCAAGACTTCATTCCCAAAACCACGATTACCATTTCCACAAAATCCCACGGTGGCTCAGCTCTGGCCCAATCTCCGGAGAAGAACAAACAATCAAGTCGCTTCTCCGGCATTCTCCATCTATCCATCAACCAGATGTTGGACAGGCTTCTCTTCCAGCAGTCAAAAAGGAAAACATACACTCATTCGGCTTTCCCATGCAGATCCAATTCCTCCTTGCATGCGACGACGTAAACAAACAAACTTTCTCCCCTCCATGAACAGAAAGAGCGTGGCACCGCCTCATATGATCTTTCATGAACTCCAATCAAAAGTCCGTATACCCAATATACACAGGCAAAAAGTACTTACTTACTATTGGCACGTAACATTTTTTAGTCACAACACCCTTAGGTATGCCACATCCTGGCTGCCCAGAGAAAAATCAACCCCTCTCCTTTTCCTTTTTGACTGCTGGAAGAGAAGCCTGTCCAACATCTGGTTGATGGATAGATGGAGAATGCCGGAGAAGCGACTTGATTGTTTGTTCTTCTCCGGAGATTGGGCCAGAGCTGAGCCACCGTGGGAATTTGTGGAAATGGTAATCGTGGTTTTGGGAATGAAGTCTTGGTGGCGCTATCAATCACACTATCTCATATGATCGACTTATCATCTCCTCGAAAACCACGAGATTCCAAGGAATAGAGAAGTAAGAAAATCTTTCAAAACATCAATTATGAATATCATATTTCTATGGAACACTACAAGTTTAACCAGAGAGAGCTTCATGCGAAGAACAGAACCTTGCCATTTCAGATTGCTCATCAGTCTGGCATACCAAAGTCTTGTGCTTCGCACCCTCTTTCCCGACATCCTGTACCACCTTGGAGATATCCTTCCCATTCTTGTCATCGTCAAGTTCAAAGCCCAGACATCCCACTTGTTCGGTGACTCGCTTCCTCAACAACGCACTCTTCTCGCCAATCCCTCCGGCGAACACCAAAGCGTCCACTTGTCCGTGGAGAGTCACGTAGTAACTTCCTATGTAACTTGCAATTCGATCGACAAAGATGTCAAAAGCCAGTTTCATCCTTGGATCATCAGAAGTGGCTATGGTACCGAAGTTCGTAGTGCCAGTGAGTGCTTTCCAGCCGCTCTCTTTGTTGAGGATTTCTTCGGCACGCGAAATGTGGAGGGAGTTGGTGGAAGAAGGGGAGAGTTTGCCAACGTTGGATGCGTAGTGGAATACCAGACTATTTATTGTTAGCTATGGTTGCTATTAATTGGGACAGTTATCTTACCTAGGATCAATACTTCCACTCCTTGTGGCTCCAGGTAGGCCAGCTACAGGCGTGAGACCCATACTTGTATCCCAACTCTTCCCATTCTTCACAGCTCCCGCACTCGCACCGCTTCCCAGATGCAACACGATCAAACTGGTTTCACTCTCCTTCTTACCCAGATATTCGGCCACGGTTCTTGTGATGAATGAGTAACTAATCCCATGGAAGCCATACTTCCTCAAGCCATTTTTCTTTGCAATCTCCTGATTTATGGGATATGTCCGGATGTGCTCTGGGATCGTCTGATGGAATTGCGTATCGAATACGGCAATATTTTTGGTTTGCGGAAGCTCCTTTATACAGCTCTTGATGATCTCAAGTGCCGACGCATTGTGCAAGGGCGCCAAATCCGTCAATTCCTCAAGATGGTGTAACGTATCCGGCGTGATGATCTGCGAAGTTTCGTAATCCCCTCCATGCACAACTCTATGACAAGCAACAGCAATATCCTTCTTCTTCTGGATAGATTTGAACTCTTTGTCCTCGATTAACTGATCGAGCATGTATTTGAACGCATCGTTTTGGCTTTTGATTTCCTTGCCGATTTCCTTGCCTTTGCAGATGGATTGAGATCCGCGGGTATATTTCAGTGTTGGAGGAGGCGATGTGAGACCATCGATTTGGGTTTCTGCGAAGAGATTTGGGAGTTTGTCCCGCTTCTATGGAGTAGATGGATATCTTGACCGAGCTGGAGCCCGCAATTGATGGAGAGGATGATTTTCGACATTCTCGAAAATGTTTGAAATGCAAGAAAGACAGACACATGTCAAGTAAAAAATGAGAGGGATTTAAAAGAAGATATACTTCCTCACAAGTAGGTCTTTCACATCATACCATTTCTTCTGGTGTGTTGCCCAAGAACTTAACCACGAGCTCTGCTGCGGAAAATCAGGAGATGACGTTGCGGGTAAACAGGCCACCCTCCTTATCATAAGCGAGCGGGACTAGGCTAATCGTAGCTCTTTGGGCCCATCAACCAGACGTCAAGCTATGCAAACTACCAACCACATCCCCACAAGTCGACGGGAGAATGACATCTGCATGCGGAACTATGACGGAGCTTGCTTTTGTATGTTACCATGGGAAATCTTTGTGGATTACCGTAAAGGAAACCCACAAGGAAAAGGTTTGTCCTTCAGTTCGTCTGGAGTCGTCCGTTCTAAGAGTGTTCCAATTATTCCTTAGAGGCAAGAAACAAAACGTATAATTGACTTCATTGCTTCGATTTCACCTCTCGTATTTCACTTTCTTTCATACCTATCTTCTTTCAACCAAGAGCGTCCCCTCCAACAAAATACAGAATCCAGGAGACTTGGTCGAACTCCCCACACAATCCCCAGTAACCTGAGATCAATTGAAAGAACGCAAATATGCCCGGAGAAATCATCAACCAACCCAATCCAGACAACCTCCTATCTCATTCCAGATGAGGTCCTATCATTGAGCGTTAAGCTCGATAATTGGACATCAGCGAGGCCGACTTGAAAGCCCTAGGTGACTTTCGAAGAGCCAGCAATTACATCGCCGCAGGTTTGTACCCTCGCAAAGAGATCCCAGTCATTTTCACACTGACTGAATATCGCAGCCATGATTTTCCTCTCAGATAATTCTCTTCTGGAGAGAGATCTCACATTTGACGATATCAAGCCACGGTACGTTTTGAAACCCGCCTGAAATCTATTCGTGTGAAGCTGATGAAAAGGTACAGTTTACTAGGACATTGGGGAACATGCCCCGGCTAACTCTCACCTACGCACATCTCAACTACCTCACACGTAAAAACGATATCAATACAATCTTCGTTGTCGGTCCCGGCCACGGCGCTCCTGCAATTCTCGCCTCCCTCTGGCTCGAGGGCAGTCTAGAAAAGTTCTACCCTGATAATGCAATGAACAAAGCTGGTCTCCAGAATCTTGTAACTGGCTTTTCCACTCCAAAAGGATTTCCAAGTCACATTAACGCTGAAACGCCTGGAGCAATTCACGAAGGTGGTGAACTCGGATATGCTCTCGCTGTCTCTTTCGGCGCCGTGATGGACAATCCGGATTTGATCGTGGCTTGTATAGTTGGTGATGGTGAAGCCGAGAGTGGACCAACAGCCACCGCGTGGCACGCTATTAAGTACATCGATCCTGCTGAGTCCGGTGCTGTCGTCCCAATTGTGCATGTCAACGGTTTCAAGATCTCTGAAAGGACGATTTATCGATATATCGACAACAAGGAGCTAGTGTGTCTCTTTACTGGATATGGCTATCAGTGCAGATTTGTTGAAGATTTGGAGGATATTGTAAGTCTCTTTTCCTCATGTAACAAGCACTAGCTAATTTGTACAGGATCGCGACATGGCTACAAGCATGCAATGGGCATTAGATGAAATCCGCAAGATCCAAACCGCAGCTCGATCTGGAAAGCCAATCATGAAACCTAGATGGCCTGTCATCATCATGCGCACACCCAAAGGCTGGAGCGGTCCCAAGAAAGTCGACGGCGAATTCGTTGAAGGCTCATTCCACTCGCACCAAGTTCCTCTGATGAAAGCCAAAACCGACAAGAACCACCTCGCTGATCTTCAAAAATGGCTTCTCTCCTACGGCCCCAAAGATCTTTTTACAGAAACAGGCGATGCGATCGACTCCATCAAGAGTATCATCCCTGAAAAGCCGGAAAAGCGCCTAGGTCAACGTACCGAAACCTACAAACACCATGAAGCCCTCGATCTCCCGGACTGGCGACAATTCGTGTGTTGAAAGGGAGAGGAAGAATCCTGCATGAAAACCATCGGTCGATTCCTTGATGAGACATTGGTCAAAGATCCCAAATCTATGCGAATCTTCTCCCCTGACGAACTCGAAAGTAACAAACTCGACGCCGTTCTCGAACACACTGGACGTAACTTTCAAATCAACATTTCCAACGCGAAGGGTGGTCGTGTTATTGAAATTCTAAGTGAACATACTTGTCAAGGCTTTATGCAGGGATATACTCTCACTGGCCGAACAGCTATTTTCCCAAGCTACGAGTCCGATTCTTGGGCATTGTCCACACGATGATGGTACAGTATACGAAATTTAATAAGATGGCCCTTGAGTCTGGATGGAGGAAGGAGATCTCTTCTATTAATTATCTGGAGACGAGTACGTGGACACGACAGGAGCATAATGGGTTTTCGCATCAGAACCCATCTTTCATTGGTGCGGTGCTCAATACTCAAAGCTTCCTCAGCACGAGTATACCTCCCACCCGACGCCGTAAGCTCCATTCTTCTAGTCTCATCTTTTCTCAAAACCCTCCTCTCTTCGTAATGCACACGTCAAACTAACATAACCAAACAGAACACATTCCTCTCCACTATCTCCCACTGCCTCCGCTCAACCAGCTACGTCAACCTAATGGTCGGCTCTAAACAACCCCAACCCGTCTTTCTCTCCCCGGAAGAAGCAGAAAAACACTGCCAAGCCGGCGCATCCATCTGGAAATTCGCTTCCACCGACGACGGCCTTAATCCCGACGTAACTCTCGTAGGTATTGGTTCAGAACTAACCTTCGAAGTCATCGTTGCTGCTTCCATCCTCCGCCGCTTGGCACCATACCTCCGTGTCCGCGTAGTCAACGTCACAGACCTCATGATCCTCGAAGCCGAAACCCTTCATCCACATTCCCTCACCAATCAAGAATTTAGCGCTCTCTTCACCCCGGATAAGGCAATCCACTTCAATTATCATGGCTACGCGAACGAGATCCGCGGTTTACTCTTCGGTCGCGATCACCTCGAGCGTGTGACAATAGAATGTTATCGTGAAGAAGGCAGTACCACCACGCCGTTTGATATGATGTTGAGGAATCACGTCTCGCGCTATCACGTCTGTGAAGCTGCCATCAGAGGTGCCGCGAAGGTTAATGAGAAGGTTGCTAGTGAGATGGTAGGCTTGTTGGCGGAGGTAAAGCATCAAGCCAAGAAGGTGCATGATTATATTTTGGAGGTGGGCATGGATCCCGAAGGCACATATGATGTGCCGGAGTTTGAGGGGACGGTATTTGAGAAGGGGGCCAAAGGAGAGGGCAAAGATGGGAAGAAGGGAAAGGAGGATGGATTTTTTGTTAACTGATTCTTTGGTTCGGGTTCGGGTGGGAGTTCATGAGTACGAACGTGAAGATGGTAGCAAATGGGGTTTTCGAAATAAAATATAATTTGGATATCAGTTTTGGTCTAGTGTGAATATCTATAGGTATGGAAGGGACTTTATGCTATGAAAGTCGACTTCAACGACACCATACCACTATGAGTGATTGTACTGTCGGTTTAGAATTAACGAACATTTTTATCTTTCGCATCATCAACGTCCAAACATCGAAGAACCAAAGGTTACTTTCACCTACCAGCACAGCAAATCAATTGCGAAAGGACGTGTAGACATTGCGACCATCCTGACCTGCTCTAGAGACAAGGACACACACCCGTCTTGACTTGGCAACGACTTACCATACCCTCTTCCTGTCGCTATTCTCTTGTGGAAAGCAATCTTCATCGCCGCAAGAGGCCTATCATTGTACAGCCTCCTTCCTCTCGATGGTTCTAACCACACGATACGCGTGACAAAGAAAGCATCTATTGGTCCGCTGAGACTGAGAAGTCGAGTGTTGATTCATTCATCGGCTAGGCTAGCCTTGTTTTTCTCCATACATCTCGGTGAAGTCCAAAGTGTACATACAATATTGATTGAATCCCTAGCCTGATGAGAGAACAACGATCAAATTAGGGAGGATCAACCGGTTAATCTGCCTCACTCAACGCACAGTATGTACCTCGCTATTCTTGAACACTTCAGCCTGCTTATCGAGAATCCAAGATAGTTTGGTAGGTATTGAAGACAATGGAGACCAATGAACATGAATCCTACTTCTCACTCACAGGCATTTAGTTTCAGGACTTGTAGAGTATGACGTTCATATATGGTGCAAGCACCGCAAATGCCATGCATGCATGGAGACATACCATCAGTTGTCAGCCGCACAAATAAGACATAAATGCACGGGAAGATTCTCTGCCTCACAGCATTTGTTTCCCGATGCGTTCACCAATTCAATAATCGGTACCTGACTTAGTGTAGTATACAAACCAAACATAACATCCATCCCCCACCAAACCCTCCAAAATGCCATCCAAACCCTCGGCAGCCTCACCACTTCTCTCCGTCATATCCACACTCATCCTACCGACACTGGCGCTCAAAAGTACCACCGGTCCCGCAAACGAGGCAAGATTCATCCGCGTTGCGGAGAAGTGTAATATCACGTGGCCGGAGAGTTTCGAGTTCGGCGTCTGCTCTATGTCCATTAGTTGTGTGTATCGGCGGCTCTCGAAAGCGCTGAAGGCGAGTTTAGGTTGTGGAACGCATGTTGCGGCGCTTCTTCCTACTGTTTCGGCGCTTATTGGTAAGTTCGGTAGCTGATAATAAATTATTTCTTCTTGCCCTTCTTGCCCTTCTTGCCCTCGAGTTCTCATTCACCACCGGACGACTACACTTTTCTTTCTTGGTCCGAACTTCGTTCCATCCCCAAGATATAGATATAGATATACGTATTCTTGGATCAGAAGGTATTGACGAAAACCTCCCCTCCACCACCCCTCGAACTATTCCAACTCATACTCATCTCACCCTATGCCATCGCGCCCTAGCAATATGCTACTTCAGCATTGGTCTCCCCAACGGTCTCTTCCGCCAAATTCGCCCCATCCACCACACGCAACTCGCCAATGCCAAACCGCTCCAACCTCGCATCTGGGAATGGACCGTCCCTCTCCCGTCGCTGGTGTTCCGAAGCACCAACACCAAGACGAGATGGACGAACGTGAATGTCCTCGCTACAAGTCGCTGCCGATGTGTTCATCTTGGCTTTGAGGGGAATAATGATCTAGAGGAATTGGGTGGTGGACAGTTTTACTATGGTGCCGTGGCGATGCGAGTAATTTGTATCTGTTGTTTTCTTGTCAAGTGCAATTTCGGTACTATACTTACTGTAAGCCCGCCGAATGCATTCCCAGAGACACAATTAAATGATTCGGAGTACATGCCTGATCTGAGTCTGAACATACAAACTAACCGACGCCTACTTACCGACCTTACTTACATCACTCCAGGTCGCTCGCATGTATGTCCTGGGTCATCATATCCATGTGCCTCCTCCGAAGTCTTCATCACAGAAGATCCAACACACACACATTCACCCTACTCCAACTCATAAACCCTCCATATCGTTTCGGACCCGGTCGATTCCATCGCCATGACCATCATAAAGCACAATCACCCAATCAATTCTACACCACACCACTCAGTCCCAACCGCAGCCGGAGTACTCCCACGAAGCGAAGCCGAACTCAAATACAAGCGCAACCAAACCAGCAACACCACACAACACGTACACACACCAGCACAATCGAACTGATATCTACGACTTCAAACACAACCACACCAGGACACCAACAATCCAATCAACTACTCCTCCTCCCAACAACAACAACAACAACAACAAACCCAATCCTAAATCCATCAGCAACTTCAGCAATCAATCGTTCCGACACCATAGCAAACTGCCGCAACGGCCAAATCTCTATCCCAGTCCGCATAACCATGCACAGTAACCTCGGACTTAACAGCCAGCTGGCGCTCCTTCGAAGCCATGATCGAGTGTATGGCTGTCGGGATATACTTGTACGCGACGTTTGTGGCTGACGAGCTCGCTGTTTTTGAATGCGGATAAGATGATTGCGTATGCGACTGTTATGACGCTTTGTTTGGGTGGGGTGAGGATTTTGTCGGTGTTGTTTTGAAAAGGAAGAAGTTGTGATTTGGAAGGGTTTTGCTGGAGTAGACGGGGGAGAAAGCGAAGGGTTTGTTGACTTTGCGATGGGGAGCGAGTAAGGTCAAAGGGAGGCAGCATTTTAAAGAACACGCGAGGAATTCTAAGCATTAAAGTTCAATGAGAATTGGCGAACAGGAACCTGTCTTGGTGATATGCACATCATTCGATTATCTCATCTCTCTGCTGATGATGATACTATACAACCCCCTCTCCAGTCCATCTGATGCAATTTTTTTCAACCTGCTTTGCTCCAAAAATGATACAAAAGGTAATACAATTTTCCTCTCCTCCCCCAACAATGAAGGGTACATACAAGCCCAAAGACTTTGCCCAAATATCTCTTCGATAATCAGACAAAGCACCAATAAAAATTTAAATAATAATGATTACAGCCCAAATCCAAATCAATACAAGAACAAAGACAAACATCACAGTAGCCGTTGTTGCTTTGCCTCTCCAATGCGTGATGCCTAAACACCTGTTTTTGCATTCCAGAGAAACAAAAAGAAATGCCGATGCATAAAAATAATTCAGAACAATGCCACCGTGGCAAAACCCAACCAGTACGTATTGTATGTAAAAAGGGTCGTCTCAAAACTCCAGATCAACCCTCGATTCGGTGGTCGATTGTATGATTCCCAAAACCCTTAAAATGCTGCAAAAGGGAGTGAATCCCCGCTAAATCGCAATCAAATGCAAATGTGTAACAAAATTTGTAATCACTAATTCACCTTCTTTTCGTTGTCGTATCATTTCTTATGAAGAGAGAGTGGCGAATCGTCCCTCGAAGGCACGGATCCTCTCTTCTTCGATCATCTTTTGTAGTCTTCTCGTCTCGCGAACTGCTTCTTCACGCTCATTCTGAAGTTCCATCACTTCGATTTGTGCAATGTTCATGCGTCCGACAACTTCCTCCATTTCTTTGTCGGCATCAACAAGAGCAGCCTCCAGCTCAATGACTCGTTGCTTGAGAAATTCCATCTTAGAATCTTCCGACACCGTCATGGCTCTGCCAGATGAGGTAGACAAGATCCTGGGAAATCTGCCTGAGCTGGAGAACAGAGGTGTTATGGGGGATTTAGGCCCGAAGGCACGTGGGGAACGAAGTCCATCCTTCATGCGTTGAAGTTGAATGTTATGACCCTCTCGTAGATCTCGAAGTTCCTCCTCGTAAGCCGAAATCTTCTCCTCTGAAGTTTGTTGTGCGACGACCAGTTTGTCTTCGAGGGACTTGAGTCTAGTCTGCATATGCATAATCTTCTGACCATTGGCCTTTTGTTCCTTGTCACCACGCTCAACCATTTCGGAAAGCCTTTGTCGAAGAGTCGAGTTGGCCTCAAGTTGTTGCCGAACCTGAATGGCAAGATCCTCAACCCGCTTAGCCGAGTCACGAAGCGAGTCAGCTAGGACCATCTCGTTACCCATATTCTTCTTCTCTGTTTGTCGAAGAGAATCGGCTTGCTCTCGCAACGAGTTGGCTTCTTGATGAGCAAGGTTGCGTTCGGAGACAGCATCTGCCAGACTCTGTTCAAGCTCTTGCATCGCTCGTAGTGTATCGGCATCCTGTGTGCCTGCAGACTCCAAGCTCTTGATACGCTCCAAAGATGTGACATAGGCGCTCTGCAGATCTTTGTATGCACGCTCAAGTGACTCGGATGTCACATGGCTGCTACCCGGTCGTGATGAGGTGCTTGGACGTCTATCGGTCGGAATCAAGATGTCGTTCTCCTGAAGAAGACTGCGGAGAGAACCAATCTCTTGCTCCGCACGATCCAAGTCCATCTTCAATCCACTGAGACCCTTCTCGCACTGCCACTTTTGTTCAATGGCTTCTTCGGCACGACGTCGTAAAACGTTGATCTCTTCGCGGAGGTGAGCGACTTCCTTATTGTATCCGATCCTTCCAGGAGCAGTCGAAAGAGCTCGATCACGTTCGGCTTCGAGTTGACGAATCTTCTTTTGGTTCTCACGATTTTGATGCTCCTGACGCTCCAGCAAACTCTTCAACGCTCGGTGGAGCGCATCCCGCTGCTCTTCAACGTCCTTGACTCGCTCAGCCAAGGCGTCTCTGGATTCAGTAGTCTTGACTGATGCTGATCGTCCGAGTCCTTGAGATGGTGGTCTAGACCTTGGTGCACCGCTGTGGCCAGCGACAGAGCTTGACCTCGATAGCCCGAAGGACTTCCTCTCTACCCTCGGTCCCACATCTTCCGAAATCCTGTTGTTGAACTTCTTCAGCTGTTGCAAGGAAGCATTCTCACTCTTGAGAGTTTGTAATTCTTGCTGCATCTTGGTTTGCTCATACGTAAGTTTCTCATGTTCAGCAGCTTGGGCCTCTAGTCCTTCTACGCGAGCTCGAAGTTGTGGGACGATTTCGTCTCGGAGATTGTCACGTTCGTTGTGTGAGCTTTGCAAGTCGCTTTTGAGTGCTGTAAGCAAGTCCTCGAAGTTGTCCTTCACCTGTCGTTCCTCGGATAGTCGTCGTTGAAGATCTTCGCATTTTGCCTCGAGGTCTTTTAAACGTCCACTCGCATCAAGCGAGTTCATTGAAGCAAGATCAGCCTGCTAGAATTAGTATGTGAATTGACCAAGACTTTGGAGAGATCTACCTGGGAAGCCTTTTCCTCCAATTGGCGTACTTGATTCTCGAAAAATTTTCGTCGCTGCCTTTCGTCCTGAATCTTGTCGGTAAGCTCTAATTTCATGTTGGCCTTGTCCTGTTCCGTCTTCCGAAGCAAGCGATCCAGCTCTTCCTGTTTTGCATCTGGCTCTCCATATCGTACCGAACTTGTTCCGGAATCCGAGAAATAATCGCTTGTTCTCTTGCCGTTGCCGGTGCCAATCGTTGGATTCTGTACTTCTGCTTGTAACCTCTCAACTAAATCCTCGAGGTCCATCTCTCGTCTGATCGAAGCAGCCAGCTCGGCGCTGATATCTTTCAATTCGTTCTCCATCTCCTCGATTTGTAAGAGCGTCGTGGGCGTTGCCAATGGTACTTGTAAATGTGCGCTTCCGAAATATCCACTTGTTGCGAAGTTTGCTTTGGGTATATCAATGGCGGTCGGGAGGGCTCTTGTGACGTTCGTCCTGGATGCATCTGGGAGTGGGAGGTTTTCGTTGGAGGCGTTTGACGACGGTATAGGCGAAAAGGACTTGTCAGAGGAGAATGTTGTCGTGGAAGATGGCGGTGATGTACTGCCTGTTCCACCCCAGCCAAAGAAAGAACCGAGTTTGGAAGCGCCTGGAGATTTTGGGGCTTTTTGTATTGTGGTATTAGAATCGTAAGAGTCGTGAGAGTAGGTTCGTGACAGGGTATTAGGTGCATTAATCTGATGTGCAGGAGTAGGTTTGCTTGAGAATATGGACATAGTCGAGTGCACGGGAGTGGTAACGTTTGATTCTGTATCCCATGTGTCTGCTGAGTATGAGGTCGGTGTCAATGGAAAATCTTTGATCAAATCCGCATCGCTTGGGACGATGGAATTGTAGCTGTTTGTTTGACTTGGGACCGCAAGGTTTGGGCTGCTGGACAACCGATCGGTTTGTGGGTTGGGTGAGGTTTCGAAGGATGGAGATTCTGACGTCTGCGCTGCTGTCAAAGCACTTGGGTTGTTTGAGAAACTGCCGGTAGGTGGTTAGCAAACGCTTCATGTGCGGACAATGTTTCAAGAAAGAAAGAAAGATGTCAATTATACCTCTGCGCAAAGTTTCCAGGTGAACCAGCAGAAGGCGAAAAGGGTTTCGTCGAGGTCAAGGGGAACTCATAAAGTGTAGGGCTGTCCACGGAGTACGGTCTCGAAAATGTTTCTTCTGGTGGGATCAAGGGGGAGAGGAGGTGTTCGCCGGACGAGTACCTCGTAGCTAACGGCGAGGCATTCACAGGTAAGGGTTTCCTCCTGACCGGAGACGATGAGGTCGTGGAGGAGGTTGTCGACAGATTCGACGAAGAGCGATCCCGGATAATGAGCGCCGGGACTTGAGGGGGTATATCTGTCTGCTCGACCGGGCTATTGTGATCTTTGGTAACGGCGGTCTTATTGTTCGGAGGCGGGTACGGGTGTGGGTGTGTGGTGGTGGTGGTGGTGGGCAGAGGATGGGATGAACCTGAGACGTTGTATGTGTGGGCGTACTGGATGCCAATTATCTCGACCTCGTCGTCCGAGTCTTCCTCTGATTCCTCGGGATGAGAGTAGAGCGGCAGCTGGGAGTGTTGCTGGAGGAGATGCTGAGGGAAGGCCATCTTCTCTCACTTGGGCGGTTGTCGCTGGTTCTGGTGTGATGGCTGCGGGCATGCACACAGGACAAGACAAGACAAGACAATTGGATGCAGATGGATGCTGAAGGGGGAAAGAGATGGGATCATGGGATGCGAGCGCAATCTTTCACTATCGCGCGTAGGTGATCGAAAGCCGGTAGAGCAGGGATGGGTACGGCAGCCCGGAGGGCGAGAGAGCCGGAATCTGGCCCAATGCGGTCGTGTGCCCTGAGATGCCCCTGGAACGGGGTGGGCTGGGGCCTGTCGTTCAGCGTCTTGCCCTGACGAGTCCGAACCAGCGAAATGCGTTCCTGCATGCTGGACATCTTGGCATGGACCTAGCGCCTTGGTGCGTCTTGGCAGTCGTTGAAATGCAGGTCACTCTTCTGCTCAGCTCGACCTACAGCACCAAGCGACCTGGTTGGGCGGCAGCCTCTGCTCTGCACCGCGTCCATCCGGCCACTCGATCAAGCACCAGTGTTTGCTGGTGTCCTTCCCCCAATGGCTGCATCTCCCCCAACCACCCCCGGCGGACGATCCCCAATGCAGCACCATAGCACCGTTCAACACTTCAACCCTTACACCGACACCTTTGCCCAGCGTACAACCCGCCAACCTCAGGCTCTACCTCTGCTCCACCGTCCATGGCTCCACAGCTCGCTCCACGGCCCCAGCCATTCCATTCCATTCGACTTTTACCCCTGACCAGCCGAGTCAACGAGACGAGCAGGTGGCAGCATGCGCCAGAACCCCCTAAACCTAAACGCCGCTCCCCTCCGACATCTGTTCTCTCCCTCTCCCCTCCCCTCCCCTCCCTCCCTCTCCCTCTCCCTCTCCCACGGACCAGGAGCTCTCTCTCCTTCAAACGCACGAGAAACTTTGACAGATGTTTCCATTTGGCCTCCTCTTAGATCTTTCCAGTTGCATCCGCGCCCGGCTTTTGTTTTTGCACGTTGCAGAAGCTTAAAATGCTCCGGCATATCATATCGCCTTTTGCTTCTTTCCTGCTCGCAACCGCCACCGTCTTCGCGTAGATAAAACTCAAATGGGGCCTGGTCCTCTGTCCCCCTCTGTCCCCTCTGTCCCTTGGTCCCTTGTCTTGTCCCCCCAGCGCTTCTGGACTTGAGCCGGGCAGGGAGGCGGCGCCAAGACCCGTCGAAAGATCTAAATGCGGTCGCGTCGCAATTTCCCTTTGGACGCGTAGGAAATCCCCTTTGAGAGGTCTGCATTGATGGGATCGAGGATAATTTACTGATTCCTCAGGGAAAGATGGAGTCTGATGGACGGCCCATTCTCCCCTTCGTCCTGCGTATGCAACATGCACATTCCCTATCAGCCTGGATGTGGTTGTCGAGGAACGGGAAGGGAAGTCTTTCCCGTCCCCTTTGCCTCGCATCTTCTCCGAGTCTGTGTAGGTCAAATTGGTCGAGTTGAACGTTCTCTCTCCCTTTTCCATCTCGTATCTCGCAACCTGCGACTCTTTCTGGACACAAAACACAAAGTTCAAAGTTCCTTCCCCCTTTCCTATTTCGTACTTCGCAACATGCAACGCTGCCTTCACGTCAATCTTTCTCGTTCCCGTCGAGTTTGGTTGTCGAAGCCTCTGCAAACGCGAACCTTCCACCAAACGCTCCGCCATCCATAGGACCAATGGAGAATACAATCTAACGAAAATCATCATCACCCAAAATAGCTTTCGCCACACCCGAAAAAAGGCAATACTTTGTTACAGTAATTTAAAGTTGAACCCTTTGAAGATCATCTCCTTCGTTCGCACAAGGAACCCAAAGCGGGCCGGATGGTACGCTCCACTCGCGATTCCAGACACAATGCGCGCTACAATCCCCAAAACCAGCGCTTGTGCCACTAAAACGCGTTCATGCTATTTCTTACGACTTTCAGACAATGTGATCATTTCGAAGTAAAGCGCTTGTGTTATTTCCAAGGTTCCACTTGATCAACGATCTGTGCTACTTTGTCGAAGACGATTTGTACGCTTGTACGAGTGCAGTAGCTCTGTACCCCTCGCAAAGCGCTTGCACCTCCACATCTTTTCTTGGAGAATTGAAAATGAAAATAGCTATTGAGATATGCAATCACGGTTTTTTCTCAGCCCGATTTCAGATTTGATGTAGCCTTCTGTCTCTGATGCTTTTCTGCTTTGTCAAGATTTCTTTCTACGCGCGGCAAGGTATCTGGAGGAAGTGGGATGAAAATGGGGTCGTGGGATCGTGAGGATGGAGATCGTGGGGTACATACGAGGTACATGCCGAAGGACTGAGTACCGGTTTCTTTACTTTTTTCATTTCTTTTTATTATTTGCATGAAAACGTTTCCTAAAACAAAAAAGCACTCAACATGAACGTCGTTGAAAAACAGGGGCTTTCTGAGATGTGAAGACTTGTTTGACACGAATTTTATTCGAAAGTTTTGAGTAAGTGAATCAAACAAGTATGTTCCTTTCCCCTCATCGCTACATTATTTTTTGTTTTGAGGACATTTCATGCTGTTTCAAGCTCTTTTTTAGACTGTTTCCCAATTTAAAATAGACAAATGACAGTGCGGGGTACTGTAAAAGTGCTTCATGGCTCCAAGTGACGTGCAAGTTGCAACGACAACTACAAAGAAGATACTGTAAAGACAATTAGATTTGGATGGAAATGCGACTTGAGATCGAAAGCCAGCCCATGATTGTCTTTGCAGAGGTAACAAGTGCCCTCCTTTATTCAATTGTAACAGTTGTACAAATACCGCTCACTCTTCCGCAAAAGCCTTCGAATCCTTCACTCCTGCGTAAGACTCTGGAAAAATTACACCAAAATAAAGAGCCAGTCGAAAAGGATACATCTCAGAGGGATGATATCGTTTCAGTGTTTCCTTTACTCTCTAGTCCCTTGTATACTCTCGTCTGCAGCTAATGACAAGCCCCTTGCTCGTAGGACCTTCGCCGTGCGTTATGCATGGTACATTTATCTCATCTCGGTCATTTCAGTTATGCTTAGAGTACTACAAAAGTAAAAGCTTGAAAAGCTTGGTTCGAGATCAACACCAAGTGCATCTTCAGGTACTTTGAGTCTCTTCCCCGAACCTCCTTAAATTTCTCCTAAACTGGGCTTTTACTGCTTCAGCAGGTAGTAACTCAACGGGCTGATCAATCTCCCGAACCTGCTCAGAACCAAAGCTAGCACCTCATAATTAAAAGAGCATTTAGCCCTTGCATGCTTCAATGACAATATTTAAAGGTCAAGTGACTTACCACCAAGCAAATTAAGGGTGTTGAAGCTAGCGATATAATTAGCCGAGACGGCTAACGTCTTTTTGCAACAACTTTCTCAACCTGGATTTACCTGCTTGCATCTTGTGATTTCCAAGACGCCAAGTCCGACACTCAGTACCTACCTACCATACCTTGGTTCTGTACTGTACGAAGTATTTCCTTACCGCTCAAAAAACCTACACACTCTGTCCCTCTACGTTGCATGTATCTTTACTCCGTACCTATAACTTCTTACCTTTTCTCCAAAACAGGTTTGATCGAACCACGGACTAAGCGCAGGTTTACCTCACCACAAAACCGTTACACCAGACGGCTAATCAACACTCAAACCAACATCTCAAGCTTATCTATGATGCCATGCAGTTGAGGCACGGATAAGAAAGGAGAGATGTCAAAAATAATTGATTGCTACTTACCGAGCCTATCCACCATTAAAGTTGGGGGTTTTCCCGTCGGAGAGTGTACTTTGGATTTCCTTCGACAAGATAGTTGAGTGCGACTTATGTCAACCGCCCTTCTCTTGCCCTTATTATCCTAACAATAATCATACCTCGACACCAACCAACCAACCAACCATCGTACCCACGCTACCAAAAAAAGAAGGAAAGAAAGCGGGATGGTGCATTCCATTTTGACGTTGAATCTACTCCTTCTTCCCCTCATCTCAGCTCAAGACGATGTACTTTCTTTGGATCCTTCTCGGGTATGTAAAACTCCTGATCAGTCTCCGTCTCTGCTTTCCGTATTCCCATGGGACCTCTCCGTGCCATCTCTCTCTCTCGATCCCAGCCCCTAAGTCTACAACTAATGAGGTAATTATCTAGCAATCAGCGTTCGGATCAGCCGATGATGCTCTCAGAAAATCAATAGCGAATGATCCGGGCTGGTCGAGTGCTCGATCCGTCGTTACTGTTAGTGATTTTTTTAGTGCCACCGTCGGGAAGCAGACCAATAGTATAGGATCAGCTGGAGACTCCAATTTACTGGCTTATTCTAGTCTGGCATCTGTGAATTGAACCGACACGATTGGGAGCCAGCATTATTAAGTTTTTCATCAAGACTCAACGAACAGCCTACTATGTTCCATCAATGATTCACAGAACTCAACTTGGGCCACAACAAACGTTTCCGCCGCGTTGGAAGTTGGCACAGGAGCCGCCTTACATCTCATTCCAGGGACATCAATCGCTGCTGTGGCCTATCTGAACCACGGCACTGATTCCTTTGAGATGGTGGTGTACGTCTTGACCAAAGGTAACAACAACATTGTCGAATTGAAAACTCTCGATCACAGCGGAAGTGGCATCTGGCGGCAAGTTTCCTTAGGAAACCCTTTCTCACTGGTCGCGGAACAGGACACGGGCAATATTTTTAGCCCACGAACTGCAAGCGGAATCTCGATTACAAGCTTGGCCCTCAATCGAAACATCACCGATATAGCTTGGAGAATATACTACGCTCGTTCAGGTAGCGTATGGCAAGAGGGAGGGTTTAACTCGGATCTGCATCCCTGGGGCATTTGTAAGTGGCTACTCGCATCATCTGTCAAATTGGAGAGATTCTTACTCACATCTCTTGACACAGACAGTGCGCCGGCTATGATTCCCGAAGTAACGGTGGCTAACTATGCTGCTCTCTGCTTCAGTCTAATCTACTTAGTGGCAAACATCAATACGGACGGAATCTTGCTTGCGCGGTACTGGAATGATTTCACGTGGAGCTCATCCAAGACGCCGTCGCTGTACGAAGCGCCTGAAAGGATCACTGCAGGTTCAAAGTTTACTGCAATATCAATGCATGCCGATAAGAGAGTCTATACAATAACTGGTGTCGTGTTGTATCAATGGTCCTTTATCGAAGGTGCGCCTACAACTTGGAACTTTGTCGACAGGATAAACACAAATATTACTAGTTGAGTAATGACTGGGTCTTAGAGCTGGGGAATCAAGAAGAGAGACACGTAATCAACAGTTTTCGTGATGACAAGGTGAAACCCTCTCAGAGATGAGGTCGAGTTGAGATCTTTGTGATGAGTCGTTCAAATCCCGATTCACGAAACGCATTCAACGTGAATATCCAGCAGACCGAGGGTCCCGATGCCTTCACTATCACCAACATCGACGGTGGCATTAACACCTTGTTTAACTCAAGCGCCTACCCCAAATAACGAGAGCCTGCCGAGCGATGGGATTTCTCTCGACGATGCTGACAAGTGAAACCTTGATGATCGTCCAAGACTCCCACTTATGCCCGAAAGCCTAATTATCTTCTATCATGTCGTTACTATTGGTTTATTGCCCCTTTAGTAAGCTGATACGCTTGTTTACTAAGGGGTATATAGCCAACTTTATTTCTTTCTTCTTTTACCATCCCCTCCACGCTCAAGACGACTCTTTCCAAAATCACGAAAATCACTTCAAAAGTTCTTGACAAGCACAAGAGACATATACTTCTCTTTAAATATACGAATGTAACTTAATAAAAAGGTTTATATCCGCGTCCTTCCCAAGGTTTATACTCATTTTTGCCGCCTTCATTCCTATTTATTTTCAGCCAAGACCGAAATGTTTGTCCGGACCATGGAGGGGATAATTATGTTGTGTCCGTTAATCCTATGCCTTCACCACGAGTAATATTACTTTTTATCCCTGTCTTACATTTAAAATAGTACACATATGGTCACCCACTGGTCTGCTCAAAAATATCAAGTTAGAACGGCTGAAAACATCACATACAGCAAGATTTAGATTTTCTACTACAAGGCCTTTTGCCCACTTATTCTACTAACATGACAAAGGATATTACCATCTAAACCTTCTCTACATGATTTCCACCCTTCTCCAACACAATATCCTTCTCTCCCAACGGCTCCGCCATAACATTCGCCTCCTCGCCATCAAATAACAACGCAATTTCCTCCAACGTCGGGCCCTTTGTCTCAACATAAAAGAAGTAAATCACTGCACACTCAATCACCAAGACTGCAATATATACGAAATAGAACTTCCACGCCAAGCTTTCTAGTCCAATAGGGTTGACATACTGGTTGAAGACACCAGCGAGCTGAGTGAAGACGAAACAGAGTGTGAGCCCCTTTGCTCGGATGTTGTACGGGAGGATTTCGATTGTGTATGAGACTGTCAGCCCTGGCCACGCTAGCCCCGCAGCCCCATAGAATAAAAATATCATGGCTAGTACTGCTGAACCGGCACCAGAACTATTCGTTTTGGCGTATACAGCGCTGCAGGCGGTCCAGATTGTGAAGGTGACGAGCATACCAAGACCAGCGAAGAGGAAGAGGAAGCGACGACCTATTTTATCAACCGCGAAGGCGAAGCCGAGGGAGACGAGGAAGGACCAGATTGTTAGACCGCCATTGATTGCGGCTTGCTTGTTGGGGCTAGAGTGGTAGGTTAGTTTTGAAGGTAAGTTGAGACGAGTCTGGACTCCCGAGGATTCTCGGCCAGAAAAAAGGTAAGACTTACTCGATAATTCCGATGGTCTTAAGAATTGACGATAAGTAGTAGCTGACTAGACCATTTCCAGAACACTGTGAGAAGATAGCTGTGGCAATGATCAAGAAGCAGCGTTTGCGATTTCCTGGAGTGCGAACTAATTCATACCACCCGCTACTGGCGGCCGCGGCCTTCTCCATCCGGAGTGTCTCGCGAATCTCGGAATACTCCCATCGTGCGAATGCTTCTTGTCCACAATCTGCGTGGTACTTAAGGAGGAAGGCGAGGGCCTCGTCGTCTCGTTCTTTGCTGATCAGGTATCGTGGTGATTCGGGGATGAACCAGAGGAAGAGGAGGAGTATGCCGGGCATTGCTAGTTGAAGACCGGTTGGGAGTCGCCATTGGATGTCGCCTGTCATGTGGAGTAGAGTTCCGTATCCTACCCAGGCTGCGATGATAGCGCCCTTTAATCAATCGGTTAGCGAATACTCAGAAATGATCCACGCAATGAAAGCAATATTCACATACCAAGTACCACAAGGTGTTGTAAATTGTAGTGACTCTTCCTCGATGTCTGGGATGAGCGATTTCAGTAATGAGAAGAGGACAACCTCCGTTCGTCAATGTTCCACCAACACCAATGAAGAAGCGACCAGCTAGATACATTGGGGTTGGGTTGGACGAAGGTGGGAAGGCTTGGAGAAGTGCACCGAGGAAGACGATCAAACAGCCGATGGCAATACCGGCTCTCCGTCCATAGCCGTCAACGATATATGGTGTGAATGGGAGAATGGCAAGTCCACCAAAGCCAGGAATGGCTCCGATGATGCCCAGCGCGGCACCAGTTGGGTTGTGAAAGACTAGTCAAGTGATTAGTTGAGAGCTAGGAAATAGACGAAGGTGTACAAACAGGTTTGCCAGGCGGGCATGGTTTGAAGACCATTGATCAGACTACCGTCAAATCCAAGAGTTGTTGAGCCCAGAAACAAGAAGGGCATCATGAGGTATAGTTTTCGTAGGTTTGGCTGCTGCCACCAATGGACGTCGGCGCCCATGTGTGTATTGTCTGCTCTGTCAACGACATGGACGGCCGTGGCGGACGGTTCTGCTTCGGACTTCATGATGGCGAGTAGACTGAAGATATTGAGATTGAGAGGAAGATGGCGAAGGAGAAGAATTGAAAGAATGTTCTGAAGTGTATTCAATCAAGACTGCTTCCAGCTAGAGTCGCTGCTGATGATCCAAGGAATACCTTCAAGAACTTGGGGGCGGTCTCTGGGGTATTTGTATACGAAGGAGTAGTCGTCCATCATCTATCCCATATACAACATCTGACGCTTGAACAGTTGTATCGTCCCGAAGAAAAGGTTGGTGGCCTGTCTGGACTCCTATTCCCCACAACCTCCAGGAATTGTGGCTGACAAGGACAGGACGACTACGACCATCCCAGCATGACTTGCCAAAACCTATCCTGCGAACAGCACTGTTGCCATCCGAGGTTTCTCCCCATCAACCTTTTTCTAGCGTTGCCGTTTTCCCCAGCTTGATTGAAAGCCTGGGGCCCCCGCGTCCAAGAAGGCAAATCCTTCCGTCATTGGTCAATATCTCCATCAGTACTCCGCAAAATGAAATGATGGGAAGGTAAAAACGGTCGCTGGAATGATGCCCTGACAGATGCTTGGTGTGGTGGTCGTGGCACTCAAGCCGAGTTCATGACTTCGTTGTTTCAATTCCCGAGGTTTTTCCTGGGCCAGTGCGTTGTTGTCCGCCGAGGTTTTGCCCTGCTGGTTGAGCTGGTTGAGTAGTGCCGTTCATGCCCGAGGTTTATCCTCTCCCCTGGACTCTCCCCTGGACTCTCCCCTGGACTCCCCTGGAGTATTGCCGGCAGTATCAACCCGTGAACTCCTTGTTAGATCACAGAGAAAGGATGCAATTGCTTGTTTGGTCTTGGATTCGATGTAAACATCTAGTTGTAGGCACATCGGGATGTCAGCTGGACAACGCCTTCGCTTCAGATTGATCGTGAACTTCTTCAGATTCTTGAAATGACTGGAACATTATGAGTGCTCGAGTGCAAACCAACAGAAGTTGAATCTTATGGCTTCACGTTCGAGAACACCAAAAGATCCCTCATACTCGTAGAGCGCAGCTAGGGAATTCAGTTGTACGCAGCTCATTCATGCACTCGAAGGGCAGTCCATCGCTTACATATGGCACAAGTATCGTGAAGAAGTTAAGCCGAATTATGTACAACATGGTCCTGTGAAATTCCATAGTTCATAATAGGTCTATTCTATAATTACTCGCTCAAAATGAACTACTCAAAAATCATCTTCATCCTCCTCAACATGGTAAACCTCCAGCTCGCAAAGCATAGTCCTGCATCCTGGAGTCACCGCAATTGGGAATCCACCATAGTCCGGATCCTCATTTGCCATCATCAAGAACTCTCCATGTCGATGCTCATCACCATTGAGTACTCTTCCAGTCTTGAACTCGATCTTCCCATCCTTGTCCTTTGAGACCACTTTCTCCTCGGCATGCAGAATACTCGAGAACGTCGCCTTTGGATTTGTACTCTTGACAAGAAAGTTGAAGCCCCATCCTACCAACAAGAATTTCCCATCGCCCAAGTGGATAATAAGACCCGCTCCAGGTCCATGTTTCCCAAATACGAAAGCACGGTCAATCGTGATCTCGAAGTCGCCAAACTTCCGCACCCAGGTTCTTGGCTTGGGATCCTCATCCAACTCGTCGAAAAAGAAACCCATTACATCTTCTGGATGTGTTGCTTGTCGTTCGAGCAAAATGTGAGATATGGAGGACAAAAGGCCGTAATGTCTTGTAATTGCTGCTTCAGTCGCCAATTCCGAGTCAATCCCAAATGGCGAGCAACCCATTGATCCATATGTTCCGAACGCCAACCATGTCCGTCTTGCACCCTTCTCGTCTCGTCGCTGCTCTGGAATGAACAACGGCTGATCAGCATGACGATAATTGATGCAAACACTTTCGTAGTCGTGGAAATAGAGATCTGGTGAGATAAAATCGAGATGTGGGGAAGTGTTGTATTTCCACAGATCGAGTGTGTGTGGACAGGCTCCACCAGATGGGTAAATTCCAGGACGTCCACCACCGCCAACTACCACTGGGACATCATTGTCCAAATCGCTGCCGTCATCTTCTAGATTAAGCCATACATTGGTGTAAAGAGGGATGGCATATTCTTTCTTTCCACTCTCGGCGACTTTTGAGATGTATTTTGAAAATGCGTTCGCCATGAACATCTCATCAGCAGCAGGCCCTTTGCCAAAGGCATCTTCCCAGGTTGCCACGCCTGCAGTTAGCGATTGAATCTCAGGGAAACGTTGTAAAAATTTGGGGTGAAGGTTGTTCTTGGTGCCCTGCTGTAAATACTGGAGAACGTCGTTCGGGACGGGTTCTTTGAAGAGTCTGTCTGCAATTCGAGAACGGTCCCTCGAATCGCCAAGCAGTCCAGTTTCGTTCTCAACCTGAATCATGATGACTGTGTTGTGCGTTCCGTCGAATTCTTTCAAGTGCGCCATCAATTTTCCAAAAGCCTTCGCATCGGCCTCCCAAGCTCGCGGATTGAATGGTGACAATAATTCCTCAGTTCTAATGACCGCACCAGCCTCGGACACATGTACCCGTGGAAAACGTTTGACATCTTTGCGCACCCAGGCTGGAGTATATGTCGAAAGTGCGTTCTTGAAAGATCCAAACCACAGAAGAACCAAATGGAGATTGTGACTGCGTGCATCAAGAATGACCTGGTCCAGCTCGGCGAAATCAAAATTCCCTTCCTCGGGCTCGATCATCTCCCAAGTTACGGATCCGAGGAGAGTGTTGATATTCATAGCTTTCATGTTTGGCCATACTGTACGCATGTATTCTGCGCTGCTGAGTGAAGAGTTGTGTAGCTCACCCGCGAGCATGAGGAAAGGTTTGCCATTAACGATCAATTGGCTGGAGTTTTTGGTTTTACGAAGGTGCGGGATTTTGGAGGATATTTCTTGAGAGTGCGAAGAAACATCGTACTTTGGCTCATGATCTGGGTTCATGTTTGCGACCATAGTCATTATCGTGATTTTGACCTTTTGAGAAAGATTGTAGATGTGAATCTGACGAGGCTCGGATATCAAAGACTTTAGCTGGGAGAAAGGATGAAGAAAAGAAAATGTGAGAGGTAGAAGTAAAGATGTAGTTGATTTTGTACAATGCCTCGATGATTGACAATCCCAGGAATGCAATTTGTCTAACTATATCTGTGTTCAACGCGGAGGCAATGTTGATAAGACATGTGGGCCCGTTCAGTTCGCATTTACTTCGGAACATTGCAGCACAACATCATGGATCACCCCACTTCCTGCTCCATCGCATTTAGGCGATTCGCGCGCATCATCAGGCACGAGTGACAGCGATTCGGTTAATTGAAGTTAGGGACTCAGGGTTGAAGATGCGGGCCCCAGTGTGGAGATTATATTTGATATACTGCGGATCGATCACTATTTTGAAGCTTCAATTCAGCCAGCATTGCATTGTTATGATGTAGAATTGAATATACATATGTCCATGAAAACTTTATTACGGTGCCACGTAAAGCACCTCTATCATCGCAGATACAATGGAAGGAAGCAATGGGGCGAGAGAGAGGTATATTTTGATAGATCTCGCTTAAACACCTTTCATGGATTTCAAAGTCACAACAAGCACTTGTCGACATTCACCCAAAGATCTCCAAGTTTCATGGCATAACAGCAGACTGCCACGCATCCAGCAAGACGTACCACATAACGAGATGATGGACACTACCTGTTGTCCCTATTCTCATGACTCGGGTTTGTGCGGGGTCGGCCTGCCCCCACTCATACTACTTTAGCGGCTCGAGTCCCCAAGTGCAGGGGGCTCTACATATTCCGAGGATTCTCCCCTTCCGAAGATTCTCCTCCTACATTATTCTTTATTCTACTCGCATCCAAGGATGTATTGTGGATCGTACGACTTCAGTACCTTACTGGCCAATACTCATGGAAATACCTCAGAGCCTGACCGAGGTTCGCCCAGTATCAATCGCTGATCGGGAGACTGAACAAACAGGTTCGGCAAACCCGAATCCAGTCAGAAGTGGACAGGTGCAACAACGATCTCGAGGTGCGTGTGATGCATGCCGAGCGCGGAAAGTCAAGGTAAATACATGCGATACTTTTTCAGTTGCGTTTGTATGAAATCTGGTCATACTCGACAGCATACTGTAGCATATGCAAATATGCAATGCAAAGCTTGATAACACTCACTGACTGCACTGGACGTGGAATAGTGCGATTCCAGCGGACCGAGTTGCACGATATGTAGCGAGTTGCGAATTCCATGCACGCGTAATAAGCCACGGAAGAGGAGAGGGCCACAAAATCGGTATGTCTATCCAGAAATCACCGTGAAGCTTGAACCTGTTCTAATTCATCTTCTTTCCCCTTCTCCTCAGATACGTCCAAGCATTAGCCGAGGCAGGTGCAACACAAGAGGACTTCCCTTCACCACCCACCACGTCTGAATCGGCACCAACACCAGCTGGGGCACCATTAGAGTCACAAAATGTTCTCGATGAAATTGCCCCTCCAGATATCATCACGAACATCATCTATGACTGTATGTAATCTGGGAGCGAAAACGTTCTTTTGTGGCTGTTTTGATCTTGAATTTTGGGGGAAGAAGCCTCACAAAATTTCTGGATGGGTGAAAGCTAACAGCATTCTTCGCTAGGGTTCGAATCAATTCATTCTATCTGTCCGATTCATCATCATGCAAACTTCTTAACGCGGCTTGAGAACGGCGACACGGAAAGTGATCCGGTATGTGTACATCGATCCGCCGGAGCAAACAACACCTCGGCCTTCTTCCTGCTGTGTACTTCATGCGATCCTCGAAGAAAATAAAAGGAGACAAGGAGTAGCATCTAGCTGACCCCTAATTTCTTCCATCTAGGTTTTTCTAGCGGTTGTCATCTCGCTATGTGCAGCAACCATCTCAAGTCT
This sequence comes from Tetracladium marchalianum, assembly GCA_037074945.1. Classification (NCBI taxonomy): domain Eukaryota; kingdom Fungi; phylum Ascomycota; class Leotiomycetes; order Helotiales; genus Tetracladium; species Tetracladium marchalianum. The sequence goes on along the minus strand of JBAMDN010000619.1, from coordinate 56,195 downwards.
ACCCCGCCGACAAGCGACAAGGTATGGAAATGTGAAGGTCCAACAATGTATCGATGCCATTGACCGACACCACCTTCTCGATGACCATCGAGACATCACACTGCAATGGTGTCAGGCCAAATACCATCTCAGCACCTCTCTACTCCCCTTACAAGGTACTGACAGCGCATACTCATTTCGGCTTCTTGGTGAAGCAACGGCCGGCATCCAATACTTGACCTTCTACAACTTTACATTAAAATCGCACGTTGAACAAGAACTCACGAAGCGGCTACACTGGCTTATTTTTTATGGTCAATGGTAAGTTAGCAGTCTAAATTTTGCATAGGCGTTGGTTAGAACATTCCAACTCACATCTCAAGTACTCTCAACATGTACAATCGACCATCGATTGGTCTACTCTCTCCTCGACACCGTCTGCAAAATCTCTACCCTCTTGACCTGAACGACACGAAGCTTGATCCCACCAACATCGATCCATCACATCCATGGCATGGAGATACCATGTCTTACACACCTGGTCACGAATTTCAGATTCGCCTCTTTCTCTTATGGCACTTCAGCCAGCAACTATATCCCCCATCTCGAGCCCATCTGCTCCATCACATGTCATTAGTTCAACGGGCACTTGATGACCTACCTCCTAATTTGCGGTGGCGAGGCGGACTCTCCCGACCTCCTGATAGCAACTTCGGTACAGACGTCCAGACTGTAAATTTGTACATTACGCAACTTCACATCCGCTCATGTCTGCTTGAACAAATGCACAATATATCGCTATCCCAAGCACCCAACACATCAACAATCCAATCTAGTAGTAGTCCTGAAACAGAGATTGGAGCCGCAACTATCTGTTTTGGCCACGACGAGATTCGCAAGGAAAGAGCTAGTATTGTGGAGGATCTGCTGGAGATTATTTATCATGTGAGTGAGGAAACTCTGGAAGCGAATGGGCATAGCCTTCTGCCGAAAATCAGAGATATTGGAAGTGTGTTATTAGACGACGTTCGGATGGGAAATGGTCAGCTCGTTGGTGGCGATCAAGGAAGCCACCAGAATACGAGCTCTGATCTGAAGCGATTGCTTGAAAAATTGGAGAGCATAGATTTTAGGCCCGCCTGAATGTCTGCAACACCCACAGAAACAAATAAGAAGAACAAAACAAAACAAGGACCAACAATACATCAACGAAAGAGATAAGTTGTGATATTTGTCAATCTTACCCCTCCATGTCAAGGATGAAGTTTCCCCAAAAGTACGGGAACCACTTCAGAATCAAACACATGAAGTCCCCAATCTTAAGAAAAACCATAAACCAAAAGAAAGTATTTCTGCACTTCATTCTTACATTTTCATTATATAGATGTTTCACACCAAAAGTGATACCACCGCTGGGTGAGCAGTGTAAGTAGATATAACCCTATCAGGACAGAGAGATCACGTGATGATACCTCATGTGATTACGACAAGATGCTTCCTTAATTTCTTTCAGATGTGTATTGTTGTCGAGGCCAAAGTTCATCCTGTGCAGACAAGAAATGCATGGAATGAAAGTACAGGAAGAGACGAAAGGAGAGGAGAAGAAACAAAAGGAGGGAAGAAACGGAAACAAGCCTGCGCTCTAAAGGTACTGGGGAAAAAAACCCAAAAAAACCCAAAAAAAAACATACAACAGCAGGGATTCGCTGGTGGTCACCCACCCAACTACTAATCTACCGATCTAAAGCTTGTGTATGGCAGAGCGGACGGGATGCCCAATTCTCTTTAGTCTATGGTCGTATGTGACAACTAGTTGGCGGACATGACATTATATATCATAATACTAAGTAAAAGGTGACGATGTTTAAATTTGGATTGAGATGATGGGATATGAGTGAACTTTCAAGAGGGTGAGGCAGATATTCTATAGTATTTTTGATGGAGAGCGAGGTGATAGAAAAGTGAAAAAGGAAGGAGGGGAGAGAACTGAGAAGGCATGGCTTTGTGATACTCAATGTCTTGGCAGCCCCGTTTAGCATTGCATTATGGAAGTTTCCCCCCTTTCTCGAACTGCACAAAACTGCAAACATTCTACTTACAGATGGTCGCGAGACCTGTGATCTTTATCGAGAACATATTGTCATATTACTTAAGTTTGCACCGTACTAGTTGTCTTAGCACTCGTCTTCAACAGGGAGGGGTCGACATTGCCAATGTGACCGCCACTAAGCGACTTCCTCGTTGCGCTTTTCTTTTGTGTACTTACTTTCTACCAATGCGGCCTAGTAGCCACAATTAATCTATATTTCAGGAGATGAACTACCGCCTCGTACCTCAGGGAATATCGCAAGGTCGAAACGTTCATTCGTCCGTCCTTGGCGTTAATAAAATTGCGGCCTTTCAACGATTAGATTTTACATTTAGAATGTTAATCCAATATAAGTACTTATAAATCCTCAATTATAAGACTAGAATTGTACACGTAATAGACAAAAGGAAAGCCATCAGACGGAGCCTGGAGCGCAATACTTAAGTGCCAAACACGTGGTACCTCTCCCCTCCTTACAATCAAAGAAACAAACTCCACTGCACATTTCCTCCCTCTACTACCACTACCACTACGTCTTTCACATACATTCTTCAGAGACACCGTAATCTCATCATTCGTACCCACTCATCCTTCCTCCTTCCTCTCAACAGCTCACAACAACACAGCACCAGCACCAACCATCACACCAACAACAACAGCCGTGAACCCTCCCAATCCCAATCCGAACCCCCCAGCCCCTCCAAACCCAGCTGCCGCTAAATTTGGCGTTGTGCTTACGGACGTACTCGGCGAAGTTGTCGCAGCCGTCAAAGTCGAAGTCGACGTTGACGTCGAAGCAGCGGTCATACCTGGTGACTCCGAGACAGTGACTGCCGGAGTCGTCCCATCAGCAGTAATACTACTCAGAATCGCCGATTCCAACGACGCTCGACTGAGGTAATAACTCTCAATATCAGGGCGATCTGAGAAGAAGCTATTCAAAGCCGTTTGTGGTATGGTTTGTTGACTGATGGTGTTGGTCATTATGTCTGGGAATGCGCGGCCGATCTCTGACTATGTTTGGTGAAATAGGAAGAGGGGGTTAGCCTGACTTTCAATGATCTAGTTGAGGGGATACATGGGAGTTTTGAGTTTTGAGTTTTGAGAGGGGGAAAGAGCGACGGGACGTACTGAAACGACGGAGATGACACTCGACCAGCCTGGATCTGCTTCCATTGATTTTACCAGACTCTCCCTGGCGCGCCAGAAGGCCGATTGCTATCATCACGTTAGTTGGCGTGTTGAAGGGATCAGGGAGTAAGAGTCAGAACACACGGCCTACAGCCATTAAATAGAGAGAGGGTAGAGCAATAGAAACATACCTGAGCAGGACTCAGCTTGCTTGAACTTTCAATCTCTTGAGCAGCGATGTGAGAAGAGAGCGAAAAAATATTCAACAGTAAGATAAGATGCTTCATTTTGGCGGCGAGATAGGTGAGTGATGATGGAATGATATGGTAAGATGATTGTAGAAAAACAGAAGAGTGGTAGTATTGATAGATGTAAGTGGTGGTGATGATTGTATCAAAGAATGAAGATCCCAAAACTTGAACGGCCGACCCCTAATATTAATACTCACAAACCATCACCCATCACCCAACACACACGCACCTCGACCTCTCCGCCCGAGATTTGCATGTACGCGGTGTTGTTTGATGAGGCGCGGTCAAACCTCTACTGCAATCCTTGGCTCGATCAAACAGGTTTCTAGCCAAGAAAGGATGAAAAGGATAAAAACTCATAGGTAGAAACTGCATGCCGAGTGTTGTTGGTTTTTCCATGCGTGATGAAGAAATGTTCAGGCATTACGACTTGGCGGTCTGGGGCGGCCAGACATCACAAGATGCAACGAAATGAAAGTCCGAATTGAGAAGGCGCTTGTGGAGGATATAAGTAACGTGACCCTGAGAATCTAGGCATTCGTCAATATAGACGAGTGAAAAGAACTACAAGAAAGAGACAGAGAGAGAGAGAGAGAGAGAGAGAGATTGTATGGTGTACAGTGTGTATGTGTGTATGTCTCAAGACATAAGGTTATGCATGTCGGTCGGGTCAGGTGATGCCAACGTGCTTGCATTGGTCCTACTGAGAGGCTGTGCATGCCTAGACACAGCCTCATTCTTTCCCATGAAATCGTGGATTCAAATATTACCCACCATTGAGGGGGGAGATTTGATTTACAGACTCCAGTAAACACCTCGTCCCATGAGTTGTACAGTACGAAAGTGAGGAGAATTCGCGGGGGTGGACGCGAATTGCCTACCTAGGCATCGACTTTCATAGGCGCTTCCTAGAGAGGTTTAAAACAACTGCAGATATCCCGTGTAGATTTCTAGCAAAATTATCAAGAAACTCAAGTTCGAAATTTAGAGCCTAAAAAGTTTGAAGACAAATTATCAAGCTTTAAGGAAGGGTAAATTCTTGGCATTTACTGGGAAGGACGGGAATATCATGCAGTAAACATAATTACGAACAAACCGGCCCAGTCCATGGTACTCCATGGGTCGGGTTGGAGTTTATAGAAGTCGGGTCACTCTATACCATGGGGTGGAGTGGGGCCAAATAATCCATGGATTTATAGATTCTTGCCGCAGCCTAATCATGAAAGGAACAAGCCCCATTATCAATACTCCCATGGCTAAACCTCGAACATCTCCACACGCAAGCTTCATACACGGTGTGAATGAGGCACATCAGTACACTACACCCCTTTACCTTGATCACTTGGCTCAATCCAAACTGGTTTCATAGGCAGGGAAAAAAGGATGAAAATCACAGGTAGAGGATGTATGCTGAGAGTTATAAGTCTCTTTTCGTGCGTCATAAAGAGATGTTGAGGAAATGCGACTTGGCGGTCTTAGGACGTCGTAAGATGCACAGTTCATAAATACAGAATTCCAAGTGTAACTAGACAAGGTCGTTATTATTACAAATTACAAACTCTCGTTAACAGACATAAAAGAAGAAACAGAAAACCAAAAGAAAGAGAGAGACATAGATAGAGACCGAAATATATACACACAGAGAGGTAGAGATGTGTGTATTGTGAAACATATGCATGTACTGCAGGGAAGGTGATACTACAGTAAGCATGTTTGCTTGAGGCCGTGCCTAAACACAGCCTCCTTTTTCCCATGAAGATAGCTGGTAATCCATAGGGTGCTCTCGGAGATTATACGGTGATGAGATGGTGGGGAAAGAGGTTGGTTACAGACTTCCTTATACAGTAGGTACACAACTCGATTCAGGGTCGCAAAATGAGACAAGAATTTGAGTGGGCATTGACGAATAACGGTCGGGTGTAATGGATGAGGAGACTTTTCATCAATCACATATTCTGGCGTACGTTGACAACAGTAATTGCATAGCATAAATAATAGAAAGATGGGCAAAATTTGAAGTCTATAAAACAGAATGTCAGTACCAAATGAATAAAATATGCGGTTATTCGGGTAGAATGTGTCCTTGGCATTCCTTATAGTCAGAAACAGTACGATTTTGAAAAACCGCCCCCAACCATGAGACTGCCAATTTTGATACGGAATTCGATACACAATAACTCTGCTGAAGAAGAGATACCCATAATACAACACTAATTGTCGTCATAGTGCCAATCAGGGTGGGGATTATGTTGCATATCATAGCATATCATGCCATGAACCATATCATCTCTGGACAGCAGTCAAGTCCTGACTGGGGCAGAAAGTCAGTCACAAACGAAACACATTTCAAATAAAATCTTACACAACGAAAGTCAGCATCAAAACATCAATAACACAAAATCAGCAACACCAAAGTCGAACGAAGACATGCAAACAAACATATCAAGCAAGAAACCCAAATAAAACACTCAGAAGAACGAAGTAGTCTCTATTTATAAGTCGGCCACCACCATATCTATCTAAGTAAAAAAAGATCTCCATCTTGATCTTTTCATATTTCCACCTTTCATCAAACCCATCTCCCGCCCATCCATCCACAAATCTAGCGCGTAGTTATTCAGTCAGAGAGCCCAAGAAGGATGTTCATTATCATCCCTTCTCGCGGCCTGACTCATGAGAAGATGTTGAAAATTCTCCATAAAAACGCCAGGTGCCACAATGATGCGCTCTCTATCAGCGATACGCAAACGCCCCCATCCCCCTTCCCAGTGTGAAAAAAAAAGAACGGGGAGGGAAGTGATGTTGCCTCGCCCTCTTTGTAATTATCTACGGTCTATGTTGAAAGACTTTTATCTTCAATGATGTTCGACCACACCACCCAGAAGCTAAAGCTTTTTAAATTCTCCATCCATCTTTGGAAATACCAACGCCATTAGAAAGTTCGAAAAAATATAACTCCGCCGGTAATACCTAGGTCGTTGAGACCATATGCAAGTTCATTCAATCATGTGTTTCGCCGTGAGAGATCCATAGGAAAATAACATTAAAAGATCCTAGAAAGTGAGAAGACGTTGAGTCTACCACTCATATTCATGGCATGGAGAAGCCCCCTAAAACTTGAGGGTCTTTGGCTTCTCCCAGGAGAATTCCTGGTTGGTGAAGTGACCGTTCTTGGCGGTCTGGAAGTAGATTGGCTTAGCCAAGTCGAGCTCCTTGACAATGACACCAGGTCGGAGATCGAAGTTGGCGTTGATGATTTCGACGAGCTCATCGGAGGTCTTGTCGGAGGTTCCGTAGGTGTCAACGAAGATGGAGAGAGGCTCGGCAACACCAATGGCGTAGGAAAGTTGGACGAGTGCACGACGGGCAAGCTTGGCGTTGACCAAAGACTTTGCGATCCATCGGGCGAGGTAGGCAGCGGAACGATCGACCTTGGAGAAATCCTTTCCGGAGAAAGCACCACCTCCGTGGGCACCCCATCCACCGTATGTGTCGACGATGATCTTTCGGCCGGTGAGACCGGCATCACCTTGTGGTCCACCAATGATGAAGAGTCCGGAGGGTTGGATCTGGGTTTTATTAGGAAGGTGTTCCGCCAGTCACGAGGAACTCAACTTACGTGGTAGACGGTCTTGTCGTCCAAGTACTTAGCTGGGATGACCTCCTTGATGATCTTCTCCTTGATCTCCTTTCGCAATTGCTCAGTGGTGATGTCTGGGCTGTGTTGGGCGGAAACAACGACGGTGTCAACACGGAGTGGGACGACAGCACCGTTGTCGTGCTTATACTCAATGGTGACTTGAGTCTTGGTGTCAGGTCGGAGCCATGGGAGGCTTCCGTCACGACGAGCAGCAGCCATGGTGGCATTGAGCTTGTGTGCGAGTTGAAGGGTCAATGGGAAGAGTTCTGGGGTCTCGTCGGTGGCATATCCGAACATGATACCTTGATCACCAGCACCCAATTTCTCGAGAGCCTCGTCCAAGTGGAGACCTTGGGCGATATCTGCGGATTGCTCCTCAATGGCAACCAACACGTTGCAAGTTTTGTAGTCGAAACCCTTGGCGTGGTCGTCGTAACCGATGTCCTTGATGGCATCACGGATGGTCTTTTGGTAGTCGAGGCGGGTCTTGGTGGTGATCTCACCGAAAACCATGATCATACCGGTCTTGGTTGCGGTCTCGCAAGCGACCTTGGAGAGGGGATCCTCACGAAGGCAGGCATCGAGAATGGCGTCGGAGACTTGATCAGCGATCTTATCTGGGTGACCTTCTCCTACGGATTCGGACTGGAGATGTAGTTAGCATTGGGGAAGAATGAAGGAGGAGGTGGTGGCATGTTCAGGCTGCGGGAAGTTTACAACATACGGTGAAGAGGAAAGTGCCCTGGTTGTGGTGGGACTTGACACCGTTGCCGTTGGTAGCAGAGACCATGATTGCGGATTATGGGGAGGGGGGGAGTGTAAGGTTGAGAGGAAGGTGATAGGGGATGGAGAGGATGAGATTGAGGACTCGAGAATGTGGGGGAGGAAGAGAGAAGTATCGGTGGTAGCACAAAGGTGAGGAAGAATGAAATGCAGAAACAATGGAAGGGAAGGGCAAGACTTTTGGAGGGGTTTTATCTTTTGTCTTTCGCTTGGCGGTTGAGCGCGAAAAGGAACCGTGCTGAACACGCTAAAGAGGGGCACTAAGCTTCTTCAAGCGAATGGCGACATAACGTCCCTTCACCGCCCAATTTTCACAGGGAAAATAAAGGGAGCGGGCTGGAGGGCTCGAGGGGTTGGTTGAACAGTCGAGGTTGGGCAGCGGGCTGGCAGGCGAGAGTGGGAGGGAAAAATGGAAAAATGGCAGAATGGAAGAGAGTGAAATTTGATTGTGGTTACTTGCGGATATCAGCCGTTCTATTCACCCAGGTGGACACACGCAGGTCATTCATTGGTTCTCAATAGACAGTTTCACGGAGTACATTCACTCCATGCAGTGCCCGTACGGCTACGGTTCTTGAGTCTGTCCCCCACCAGTGCCGGGTCCAACGTCAACACATCCTCAGCCTCGTCTTGTCAAAAAATATCAAGCGAAAAGGCTGACCGAAGTTTGTTGATGTGACGACTTTGACTACCCCGCCATATCAACAATAGAGCAACATCCCACCAACACCACCACTCTCAAAATAGAAAACTCAACTCTTTAACATCATGAGTAAATTTGGCTGTCTAGTAATGGGCCCAGCAGGCGCCGGCAAGGTAAGACCCCCTTCCGTACCTTACAATTGAGCTTCAATTGCATCCCAACGCGGCCCTTCCCTCATTCCACTCTTCGCCCTTTGCGAATCCCATACCACAATACTGACATATTTCCCCTTCCAGACAACATTCTGCTCTGCCCTAATAACCCACCTCCAAAACTCGCGCCGCTCAGCCTTCTACGTCAACCTCGACCCAGCAGCCGAAGACTTCGTGCACCAGCCCGACCTTGACATCAAAGACCTCATCTCGCTCGAAGATGTCATGGAAGAAATGGGCCTGGGCCCCAACGGCGGCTTAATCTACTGTTTCGAATTCCTTCTCGAAAACCTTGATTTCCTCACCGAAGCCCTCGACCCGCTGACCGAAGAATACATGATCGTGATCGACATGCCGGGCCAAATCGAACTCTACACACACATCCCCATCCTCCCCGCGCTCGTTAAACATTTAACCCGCACCGGTGCGCTGGATATTAATTTATGTGCTGCGTATTTGTTAGAGGCGACATTTGTGGTGGACAAGGCGAAGTTTTTTGCCGGGACGTTGAGTGCGATGAGTGCGATGATTATGTTGGAGGTGCCGCATATTAATATTTTGTCCAAGATGGATACGGTGAAGGGGACCGTGGGGTCGAGGGAGTTGAAGAGGTTTTTGGATCCGGATACGTCGCTGTTGGATGATGAGGTTGAGGATGATGAGGCGGGGTTGGGAGAGGTGGCTGAGACGGGGAACATGATGAAGGGTGAGAGTTTTAAGAGGTTAAATAGGGCGGTGGCTGGGTTGATAGATAGTTTCAGTATGGTGTCGTACCTTAGGCTGGATGTGCAAAATGAGGACAGTGTCGGTGCGATCTTGAGTTATATCGATGAAGCGATTCAGTTTGCCGAAGCACAGGAGCCGAAGGAACTCAACGAGGATATGGATATGGATGAAGACGGAGTGGAGGTATAAATCTGCAGAGAAAAAAGGAACAGAAGGATGTGATGGGCATAAAGGAGTTCCGTGGAGACTTTGAAAGCATAGCGTTGGCGTTTAATTTGCCCATTAAAATATTATATCCAAAAAAAACAAAAGAGCAGATCGAATCAAGACCATTTCTGATTCGTCAATCTGGAATCCTCCACAGATGTTCGATGCGCTTCTCAGTGCTAACCTCAAATGCAGTAGAAAGTAAATCCATCCTTTATCCCCATCCCTTCAATTGCAGCTTGGGTATCAACTCCAATTCTTCCTCCCACTTCCATACCCACTACTGCCATATCCACTTCTACTACCGCTCTTCTTTTGCGCTGCTTCCCACTGTTAGACATAAGTTAGCACGAATTCTCCATATCAACGCTTCCCCTGATTCCGCTCCCAGAGATTCTCCTCCTTCCCTCCACCCAACTCCCCCCTTTCGTAATACAACAAAAAGAGCCCAAACTGACCTTAGCATACTCCCTCCACCACACCCTCCCCACACCCTCCCCCCAACTCCTCACATCCTCCACAGTCCTCCCCACACCCCTCTGTATCACCATACTAATCAACAATCCCACGAACGCCCAAAAGATCAACCTCATCGCAATCGTGACCCAAAACATCATTATCCTTCTTATCACACTTAACACCTGCAACATGACCACTAATACCAAAATTAACACGCCGATTGTGACGATAGCTGGCGAATCTTGCGCGAATCGTGTGAGGCGTTGAGTAAGAGGTGTGAGGAGGGGTAGGATTTGCATTTGGATGGTGTTGAAAGTGAGGCGGATGGGGTCTAGGTTGGCGGAGTGGGTGTGGTAGAATGTGTACGCTTGTATGGCATAATCTGGACGGTTGGGAGAGTAAATAAATGGCTTTGATGTATGAAAGAGAAGTGAGAGAGGCCATGGGGAGAGAGAAGGACGTATTCAAATACCTTGTAGGATATCCATTTTGACTGTTTGAATTCGTGTGAGTTACGTTGACTGGCAGGATTGTTGCGATGTGATGCGCCGTTGAATAATTTGGACTGTGCACCGGAAGAGGCGCTCCTGGTGCGACTGTATAAAACAAGTTCCTTTGAGATTTGAGATTAAAAGAAAAGGTTGGATCGGGAAGAGCGGGCAGCGCGTAATTATGCGTGGTTGCGAAAAGGAAGGAAGAGTGATCAGGTGGAGTGGACGAGAGACATGTCGGTTGTTTTGTTCGAAATGGATTTAGAGAAAGAGCGCTTGGGCCAACGCATCACATGTACTGCAGACGAGAGTCCTTTCTGAAATCTTCATAACTGTTTTGTATCAGGATGAGATCTTAATAGGTATTCTTTAATCGTAATGTTCGATATCATAATCTAGCAGATATAGTAGGTCTGCCCGTCAACCCTTATGCAAAAAGCAATCCAGCTCCGTCGCTATGTAAAAATGCTAAAACACAGTCATACCATCATTATTTACAAACGCCTGGTCAATGAAAAACACACTATGCTAGCTCGTCATATTCATCATCCCATCCCAATGTCGCGTATATAGATTCTTCCGGACCGTGCAATTGCACATCCGCCTTTGACTTATTTGCCGTATCATTAACTAATCGTGAGTTCTCCTTGTCAACTCCTAGCCCTGAAGGAGATGGACCTGATCGCTTCTTCACCGGCGTTTCCTCCCGAAGAAAACGCCTTTCTGGTGCTATTTCTCTGCCTCCCAAAGTGAGATGGGTTTGACCGGATCCGTTTTTGACTGGCGTTTCCTGTAAGAGGAAAGGGGTTTCTGAAAATTCTTGCTTGGCTCCCAGAGAAAGTGAAGGATGGCTGTGTTGATTCATGCCATCAGGTCTCTTCTTTACAGGAGTTTCCTGCAACATAGAGGTCGATGATGGCTTAGGATTCGACTTTACAGCACTTTCTGGAATGATTGGAAAGAGCGAGGCACTGGAGCGACGCATCTGAATGGGTGATGAAGGGAGAAATGCATCACCGAGTGGAGAATGACTTTCCATTGATGACCTTGGGACTGAGAGTGTTTTTCGGGTTGGCGTAGCTTCAATCGACGAGAACGGGTTCTTCTGCGACTTTCTAGCTTGCGAAGGCACTGATGGTTGTGGGATCATCTTTGCACCCGAAGATGGGACTGCGCTGAAATCAACCGGCTCGGACAACCCAGGTACTTGAGATCTTCCAAACATGTCCATTTGTCGATTACTCCTTGGGGTTGCTGAGATTTGGACTCCTTGAAACAATGGGTTTCTAACAGGCTTCTTCGACTCTGTCCTTCAATTAGTACGGCATGTCATGTGGAGTGAGAGAAACTTACTTCGAGGATGGGGAGCTGAAACAACGCGCTGCTCCATTGTTTCCGCGAACGATTTGCCAGCCAGTTCCCTATTCGGTTTTTTGAGCGCTGCGATAGCATCTTTGAGCTCCGAATTAATCTTAGCTTGCTTCTTCGCTTTTGCGCTTGGATCGTGAGCCAAGCTACTCATGTCAATCTCTCGTTGTGAGGCTCGCCTCGAATTTAAACTACTGCTGGTTGCTGAGTTATTTTGTGATTCAGCGGCCAGAATACTTGATAGAGATGACGTATCACTTGCTTCCCTCTTTATTGCTGGAGCTGCTGGCATCGTAGCTGATCGCATGAGAGAGATCCTTCGATTAGGCCCTGCGGAAGCACTCCGCCGTTCTTTCTCTCGTCGTTCCTCGTTCAACACTTGTTCGAGGGTTTTCTGAGGTTTAGGTGGAATGGGTCTTTTCGTAGCAGCTCCGGGCCTGGAAAGTGCACCAGAGGCACTCGCAGATCTAGCAAGTGAATGTTTCGGTTTAGAGATAGTTACTGGGCCTCCAAGTTTTTTGTTGATTCCTGCGCAACGCTCTGGCAAACGCGACGAAAAGCTATAGTTCTGGTTAGCCTCTTGCTCTCTACAAATAATGATTTGTCTTACAATGGTGTGATAATTTCAATGCAGAAATCTCGAGGGATATTATCTGAAAGCTTGGGAGCGATAATTGCTGATTGAGAAACTGCGGCCAAGTCTTTGCTCATTTCGGATGCAATGGATTGCCAAATGCATAGGCGATCAATATGGACATCAATTAGCGTCGTGAGCTGATCTGGCTTTTTTGTCTTCGGTGTTGCCTTATCCTTATTTTCCACGGAATCTTTGGGTACATCACCTGGTAGATCAGCTCCGATATCTGCGACCACCGAAGCCAGGGGGCGAAGTGCAAGAACTTCTAATATGAGAATTAATTGTAGTTGGGTCTCCCGGATCCGAAGTTGTGAAGCACGACTTTTGGCGATATCAGCTCGAGTGATTCCAGGAGCGCCAGCTTCAGAATCATCGTCGTGCGATCTCCACCACTTGCGAATCAAATCATTTTCCATCGCATAAAGTCCATCTTTCCCTGGTTTCATTTTCTTGGTAACTCTTCTCTTTTTGGGTTTGGAGGTAGCAGCTTCATTGGCGGAATGGTCATCTATATCAATCATTGATATGCAGTTTGGTACCCCATCTCGGTATTTTTTGTCGATGAGGTTAGTTGATAGCACAAGACTTTCTAAGAATGCAATGAGATCATTCATTTCAAGCGTTGAATCGTAATCCAGATGAAATGCTGCTCGTGCTCGAGACAAAGGACCCTTCGCAAAATATGCAAGCGAGGCCTATCTTATATTAGCATACGAAGAGCTCAAGTTCATCCCGACTTACATTAGACAGATATAAGGTATCAAAATATTGAGTTCTAATATTGTCAAAAAGCTCCATAGCGGTAAGCTGAGGAGCGGGTTCAGTTAAAGCAGGCTGGCTTTCCTGGAGACTTTGGGGTCCTGTTACTGCTTGTGATTGCTCAGTTGCCTCAGATATTGGATCAATTGGCTGAGTGTCACTCAATAGCTCATTTGAAGGGCGCTTAACCATGGATTGTATTGCTTCAATGGCAAGCCGTTTCTTTTGGCTGAATTTGTTGGAAGTGGAAACCGTGGGGAGGCTCGTGGTGGTTTTCTGCGGTGCTGCATTATACAGGAGGCCCTTTTCTGCTCGAGGGATGTCTTGTCGTGATACTGCTGCTGCGCTTCTAAGCTGCTGCATAACAACCCATGAGCCCAGCTTGCAAATGGCATATAGCCCCCTATCTTCCCGTTCCACAGCGTATAGACTGCTGTCATCGTTCAGTCTGGCGATTAAGACCATTGGCTGAGTTCCCATTCGTTCTTCCAATTCCAAAATCTTTATGTGCGATTCGAAAAGCCTGGACTTGGGCATTTGGTTCGAGGAAGACAAAATGTCAAGATAGGACAATGGTAATTGTGATCGGGGTAGAAGGAACATAGGTTGGAGTGTTCGGGCTTTTGAGGGGCCTTTGGGGGGATATGGCTGCAGAATGATCAGAAAAGTCCAGCGTGGTGGTGATTGAGTGACAAACCCGGACAACGAAAGTGTCTGTCAAGAGATCCTCCAGCGTGCTTCCATCCCGCTTTCTCTTCCTATTTTCTTGCCCAAGTCCATCGCTGAGGTTAATTGCACTGTCCGAGGTGTTCGCGCTGTCTGCGAAATCGATTTTGGCACGCGTTTGTCCTTTTACAGGCGCGTCAGAAAAGCTGCAGTTCATGTTGATTGAACATAGCAATACAGTATTGATAATTCAATTACGAGGCCATCATGCTATGAATAAAGAAGCATACTCCGGAAATTGGTGAGGATACTGGAGAGATGTGTGGACAGGTTGAAGGTGGTTGAAAGCGCGAGGCTGAAAGTGTGGTACTGCCTTGGCAGACGCGACCATTAAGTGGAACGAAAGCCAAGGACATGGAGAGGATAGCGCGGAATGATGTACAATACGATGACTTCAGAAGAAACAAACAAATATCACTCCATCGTTTAATTACCTTCATCTATAACTGTCAAAGCGGGTACCTATTTGATGGCAACCAAAAAAAGGTAGGTCGCTGCACTGTCTTGTTTTCAAATGCGGAATATGTAAATACTCGAGTACAGTATGATATCATGCAGTCCTTCTACTGTACGATAGTGTTCATGCATCTTGCTCTGTGGCAAAATGAATGACTGCTTACGAGTGTCCCTGCAGCCAAAAAAGAGCATGGGGCAAATGGAAAAGCAAAAAGCAAGAAGGTGAATGTCACATAAAAGGCCGGGCTTGAGACTGTTCTTGGACAAAGTTACTAGTGTTGTTTGGTGACATTGAAGTATACAGGGAACATTCATCAAGCATAAACACAGCCGGACTTGTCCCTCGATACCTCGATGCGCCCTCCAATTCCTGCCCAACCTGTGATCTGCTGTATCTCCATCTCTTGTAACGTACCTACATTTTTGCTTCTTCGATCGCCACAAAACTTAATGCCATTAACCGATTCCTGCTTGGCTCTTTGATTGTGCACTATAGCGCTCCGCTCGCCCTGCTCGGATCCCTGCTGATCGCGTTTAGCATGCCGGAGGCCACTGTATCAGGGAATTCGAGGCGCTAGTTCGCAAATTGCTGTGAAATCTGGACGGCACCTCGTCTTCACATGAGCCTCGATCTCACACCCAGAGGAGTGCGCTTCTGCGACGGGGATCTGGAAGGAAAAACTCCTGATACTTTTCGGCCGCCTCAAAACATGGAGCGCCCAAATCCTCACACCGTGGAGTCTGGAGAGAGTGGTTCCTCTGGCGAATATATTGATGCGGAGGCAATAGACGGAATCGATCCTCGAGGACTTACACCAACCATTCCAATGATCGAAGCGCGTCCTCAAATTAATAGCATGAACTCGAGCATGCGGAGTCATGGAGTAAATGGGGATGTCGGAGCTTTCTATGGACGACCTGAACCAACCTTCGCAACGAACGGAACACCACTGAACAATGCGACTAGCAGACCCCAAAGACCGATAGGACCAGCTCGAACACCGTCAAATACATATGCCCCTGCGCGCAGACCAGCACAACCAGCTTTCATATCAGCAGCCGATCGGGTACGCTCTGGTTCGACATCGCGCTTCTCCTTGAGAGATCCTAATGCTCAGTACCGAGCTCAAGAGAAAGCATACGTTCAACGCTTACGACAAGACCAACCGCTCGAATACTTCGAGCCGCAGACACCGAGTGTTACGTATGAATCTGACGGAGAGGATGAATCGCCAGCAGATGCCTTCTTTGGGGATGCCGAACCCATACGACCAAGAAACACTTCTTTTCTACAACAACGATTCGATACAACCGACTGCCGAGGACCTCGCAGATCCAGTCAACCGAGAGAGGCTCGAGTGGCATGGAATGCTGGCGTCTGTCTTGACTGGTGATGTGGTTCGGCAGGAAAAGAAACGTCTGATCGGTGCAGGAGATAAGCAAGGGGAGAATATAAATACCGAAATTTGGCTTGGGATACGGTCTAAGGTCTGCGGGAGAACTCTGGCTGCGCAAAGGAGAATGATTGAGGATACTCGGGCTACTTTGGTCAACACTTTAGACGATATTATTAGATTCGAAGTCCAAGGAGAGAGCGAGGCAGGGAAATCACCTATCCAGCAGGTGCGGGATGTAGTGAAAAAGATTGAGAAATGTCAAGGTCTATATCCAACACACAAAGCTCTTGAGGCTGCGCACAAAGTGGCGGCATCACCGCAGTATCGGGCGACTTGTGATGCTGTCATATCCTGGCACAATACCACGGAGTTGATCAACACAGAGCTTGGTATTTTGCAGAGCTGGGTCGGAAACGAAGAACTGGATTTCACCAAAGCCAAGCAACGTTCGCCCTCTGGAAATGGACTCTCCGACGAGTCTTCTTTCATTGACAGATTGCTAAAGGAAGATGGCTTGCGGTCCCTCCAAGGCAACAAGAGTATCCTCATCGGTGTATCTGAGGTCATCATGAAAGCTAAAGTAACCCTGATTGAGAATTCTGAGGCTTTCGCAAAGCGCCATCTTCCTCCCTATATTGAAGAACTTCTCACACTCATCAACTTCCCGACACGTCTTATTGAAGAGATTATCAAAGTGCGACTTCAGTATGCGAGGAGGATGAAAGAGTCTGTTCAGCAAAACACCATGATGCCAGACCAGATGATTTCACAATTCCGGATTTTGCTAAAGCTGGCCATTGAGATCAAGCAGGAATACTCGACGATATCTCAATCTGAACCTGGTTGGGATCTGCCACCGTGTATTGACGAATCTTTCGATCAGGTGGTTCTGGACGCACTCCGATTTTACTTCAAAATGTTGAACTGGAAGCTCAACGGGAACAAGAACACTTTCAAAGAAGCCGAGGTACTGGAGCAGGAATGGGGATTCTCGAATGAAATTGGACGTCATCTCCAAGGAGGTGATATTGAGGTGGCAGAACAGTTTACTGCACTGACACACAAAGCATTCTACCGCCTTAACCAAACCTTTGAGCGAGATCTGCAAAGAAAACCGAAGGAGACCGCTCCTGAGATGACGAAGCGATACAAACAAAACTTGGATTCTGTTCGTGTTCGCCAGCGAATGCTGCAACGTTTCTCCAAGGTTCTCAGTGATCGCTTTGAGAATGCCATGGATTTCAGCATTGCCCTTAACCCAAACGATCTGCAACTGTTGTACGGAAGACTCATTGAAAGTGGTCACTTTCTGATTTACACGGCAAGCATTGAGAACGATGGAATTTTCTTGATTGCTTCTCCCAACCTTCACAATCGTCCACAGGACATTCAAGCAATTTTAGACACCTGCTATCATCCAGAGGAAGTAGAAGAGGATCCTACTAACCCATACATCTTGGTGTTACGTCCTGAGAACCCAATCCCATGGGACGGAAGACAAATTGACGCTGATCTTAGAGAGCCCACCACGGACGTCAAAGTTGGTAATCTCCGACTCGTAGCTGATGGCTCTCAGAGCCGGCTTGCGAACGCTAGAGCCTCTTTTTTGGAGTCTATCGACATGCATTTGGACATTACCGTCGAGCAGAGATCCAACCTAAGAAAAGTTAACTCCAAATTGACCGAGATTAAGAAGGTCGTGTATAAGCTCTCGAATCTCATCATGGATAGTGTGGAGATTGTTAGGAAACAGACCCAAGGCATGGAATGTCAGGAACTGATCCAAAACTGTTTTGTCTTTGCAACTGAGTTCGGTCAACGAACTCTGCTTCACATGGACAGAAATCGGAAACAGATGAACAACATCAGGCTCACAAAGCTTGCACTTGACTGGGTCAGCTTCATCTGTGATGATTGCATTGCTGCCGATAGGAAAACCTTCAGATGGGCAGTCTTGGCCTTAGAGTTCGCCATGGTCATGACTCAAGGACAACATATTCTTGCACTTGGGGATGGAGAGTATGCGAAACTTCGAGCAAAAGTAGCTGGCTGCATGTCTCTCTTGATTTCCCATTTTGACATCATGGGGGCACGTTCGACGCTGGCTGCTCAGGCAGAAAAGCAAAAGCTCGAGTCCCTGGCTGGTCAATTTAGGAAAATGGATATGAGTCGGATGCTTGATGATGAAGAGTCATCTAAAATTGTTCGGGAAGAGAAGCTCCTGCAGCTAAATGAACTTGATGATCTCCGAAAGGAGAAGGAGGCTGAGAGACAGGCTCTGGGACGTGTGCTAGAAGCCTCTAGCGAGGCTGACCGTTCGCTTACCACCCTTTCATCGTCTGCTTCCAATGTCAACATGCGTTGGCAGCAAGGAAACTTTGTTGGAGGAGGAACTTTCGGGTCTGTGTATGCTGCAATCAATCTCGATTCTGGCCATCTGATGGCTGTCAAAGAAATTCGTCTCCAAGACCCTACTCTGATTCCAACAATTGCCAACCAAATCAGAGATGAAATGAATGTGTTGGAGGTTCTGGATCACCCCAACATCGTCTCATACTTCGGAATCGAAGTGCATCGAGACAAAGTTTATATTTTCATGGAATTCTGCTCTGGTGGATCACTGGCTGGACTTTTGGAACATGGCCGTATTGAGGACGAATCAGTCATCATGGTGTATGCTTTGCAACTGCTTGAGGGTCTTGGTTACCTACACAACGCTGGCATCGTTCATCGCGATATCAAACCAGAGAGTGAGTAAAAAACCCACAATTTCTAAGATCTATAACTAACAATTATAGATATCCTGCTCAATCACCACGGAGTCATCAAGTACGTCGACTTTGGCGCCGCAAAAGTCATCGCCCGGCAAGGTAAAACGCTCGTGACAGCTGCGTCAGCCACGAATGGAAATGCAAATAAATCCATGACCGGAACACCTATGTACATGTCTCCAGAAGTCATCAAAGGCGAAAACCCAGGCCGAGCAGGTGCCGTCGATATCTGGTCCCTCGGCTGCGTCATCCTAGAAATGGCCACAGGTCGTCGACCATGGGCATCTCTCGACAACGAGTGGGCCATCATGTACAACATCGCTCAAGGCAATCCCCCACAATTACCTTCTCCTGATCAACTAAGCGAGTCCGGTATTGATTTCCTCAAAAAGTGTTTCATCCGCGATCCCAAGGATCGTGCTACAGCAGTAGAACTCCTCAATCATGAATGGATCGTGGCTATCAAATCACAAGTCGACATCGAACCTCCCACACCAAGTGAGAGCGGTTCCTCCTCAGGAATGTCCTCCAGTCACTCCGATACCAGACGCAGTCTTGGTGGATGAGTTCCATCCTCCCCTTTCGAGGTTCATCCATTCCAAACAGATTCTTTCATCAAAACACTCTTTAATACATTTCTCGCGTGCTCTGTTGGACAACTTCATAACAGAAATTAGCACGCTCTTTGTTTTTCTTCTTCTAAAATTCAAACTTTTCATTTGTTCTTTTTTGTGCAAAGCAAATATACATACATACGAATGACCGGTTTGGCGCATACATACACGGCAATGCATCAGCGAACGAGTCAAGGAGTTTTTTCTGTCTGGGATAACAAAGCGAAAAATTTCCCACCACTTACCTATAATTGCTGATTCATTGAAAATGAAAATCAGAATGGTGCGAGGAGAATGGTGGTTTAGTTGATAGGCACATAACGCTAGCGTGAGGATGGTTTGTGACAAGCAGCTTCGTGGGTATAGGGCCATGAGGTGTTATTAGCGTTCGTTGGTTGATGTAGCGAGTATGATAGTAATGAAGCATATTCTCATCTGAAGTCTCGGTTTCTATCATAACCAGGCCGGCTTACTCTGTTGCAGATATATGGTGCTCTACTTTGAACGTTTAACGCAATCTTTTGAAAGACAATACTGAATAAGCGGACAAACTGTTTTCAAGTCATAAGATTGCGTGGTGATCCCAGTTCCATTGTTTCCATTTCCCGTTTTCCAATTGCTAAAATTGTTTAAAGTCCTGTCTACCTCTCGTTACGTCTCTCTGTCTTTCTACAACCTTCCACCAATCTAGTAAGTCGTTACCATCTCTACCACCAGCCGAACCATTTACATATCTAGCCCTCACTTCCCCTGAGTAAACCCTCTATCCAACCTAACCTCCCCCTCCACAACACCTACTCCAGCCTCCCCTCTCGCTAAATCATTAACCCACCTTCCCTTAGGCACAACCCCCTTCTCCCCCTCTCTAGTCCACACATCCGCCAAATAAAACCAACTCAACGCATTCCCTACCGTACCCACCTCATCACTAACACCCACCTTCGCAGCCTCCCCCATACGTGTTCTCAGCTCATCATCCGTCCACAACTTCAACAACAGCCCGGCAACTGCCTCCCAGTCACCCGTATCAACCAAAAATCCTGTCTGGCCCTCGATGATTTGAAGTGGGATACCACCTGTGCGGGTAGCGATGACGGGAACACCCGCGTGAAGCGCTTCGGAGACTTTGATCTCAAAGCCTTCGCGGCTGGAGAGTTGGAGGGCGATGGTGGCGGTGCAGAGGAGGACATTGAGGAGTTGGTCATTAGGTAAGAGGCGCATTACTGAGACTGAGTTGATGAGGTGTGGGAAGGAGGTTTGAAGGAGGGAGATGGTTTGTGCGTAGATTGCTGTGCCGTCTGGGTCGTCGACGGAGCCGTTGCCGCAGCTGGGAGGGGTAAGTTTGATTTCTTTTGGGGTGAAAAAGAGGAAGTGAGGGGAGAGCTTACATGACTAGTTGAGGTGCATTCTTCTCTTCTTCGGGGTCTTGAAGGGCGAGCAGACGACGGAATTCAGCGTAGGATTTGATGACTTCAGGAATGCCTTTTGCGGGGTCAAAACGGGCTACTTGGATGATGTATTTCCCTGAAAGCAGAGGTTAGCATTCCATCCGATGTTTACTTCATTTTCTGACTTACTGTTAGGCCAATCTAGCTCCGTCCTATCGAAAAGTCAGTTCTGCTTTCTTCTTTCCAAAAAAGGTGGACTGTAAGGAAGATACATTTTCATAGCATAGCACTGCAAATTATACTGGTTCAAATAGTACCCTCTATCCCAATCACCCACAGGCTTATTCAATCCATCCAACCAATCCGTAGTAGCTGGTAAATACGCTACTTTCTCCACCGGCACATTCTGCGGTACGAACGCGGGAATAGGATGACTGATAAACATATCTGCGTGTTGAATCTTTGACCAGAGGAATTCCCAGATATCAGCTTGGGGGGTGCCAGCTTGGGCGACGAGATCACTTCGAATTTGGATGTGGCTGCGGTAGAGGACCGGTCGGTTTGGTGTTATTTTCTTAATGAGGGGGATTAGGCCCGGCATTTGAGGATCGTCAATCTGTTTGATATCAGCCAAACTCGTTGGAGAGAAGATGCAGAGATAGGAAAAAGAGGGAAGGGAGACGAACAAAAACAACATCAGCACCACCTTCCTCTGCAGGTCTCAACGGTCCATTAGAATTGAGCCAGTATCGATTCGCATTCTCCTCGATCCAAGAGGTCAAGATTTTCTTTTCTTCTTTACTGATCCACTCGTCTGGTTTACTGACGCCTTGGAGGATGTTGTGGACATTTTTGGTGATGCGGAAAACTCCTGGTTTGGGCTTTGGGACATACCTAAATTTCAAAATATCCAAGTAAGTTAACAGAAAATGATGCCAGAAATTTGGAATAGATCTCTATCATTTTGGAAAAAACTTACCAAGTCAAATCCATACCCAATTCTCTCGCCAAACGAACCAAAGCATGTCTCATTAATGCAACTCCACCTCCTTGCGGGGTACTGCTGAAAAACGCAATCTTCGTTCCCTTTGCCTTAAGCGATGTGACGAACTTCATCATTGCCGCCCATGTTGCATCACCACAAGTCGTTTTGAAGTCCTCGACTCTCAGGATTTGCGCTTGAAATCCTGCGTCAATCTCTACGATACCACGATAGCCTACTTGCAGGAGTGGGGAGAGACTTGGGCCGAAATGCCTATCTTCTATTAGCTTTGGTCTGAGGAATATTTTGAAAACCAAAGCAAGAGCTGTGAAAGAAAGGAAGGAATCATACATCACACATTTCCTCGCCATCGAATCCGCCTGCTCATCAACACCTTTTCCTTCCCAATGCAATACCTTCTTACGACTAAGATCGACTCTCTCAACCTCCGGCGTGATCGCAATCGGCACGGCATCCAACTCTAACCACAACCTTGAACATAACGTGGGACTTCTCGCAATCAGATCAATCGGAATTCCGGCGCCGATGAATTTAGCTGAATTCTCATGCGCGTAGCGGGTTAATTCTTTGATGGCCCAGTTGGCGACAGCGTCAGTGGTCGAAGAGAGATGAACAGTTTGCACCGAATAATCAATGAGGTAGACTTCGTCATGGATAGCTAGCGCGACGATTGCCGAGGTGTTGTGTTCGTTGAAGGCAGCGGATATACCTATGAAATAAGTCTATACAAATTGCATCACAAGACAATCAGTCCTCTATTTTCATCTCATAAAAACCTCAAATTGTTGGATTTTCTTGTTTCCCAAGAAGTAAAAGAAGGATAGGTATACCGTGAGGGGTGCGGCCTTCCCATCAAGAAGCATATCACTCAGCGCCGGCTTCGGCTGGAATTTCCTCCCCTTCCTAAACGCCATCATGGCATATACATACGGACGAAGACTTTTCTTGACATCTTTCAGAGCATCGGGACTCGCTATTTCATTTGGTGCGCCAGGCGTTGATGTCCCCGAGGAGTTTGCCACCGATCCAATATCTGATGGTGTGTGATTGGCAGCCATCATGAAATATCAACGCAGTTTTCTCTCCTATCGTAAGATGAAATAATCAAAAAAAAACTTGTCGATGAAATTGAATGTACAGAATTCAACCGGTAAACCTGTATTTGTACTGTCCAAAGTGCGTTTCAAGGGAAATTTATATAACAGACCACTATGAGGTCATCAGCTGCTTCGGGGTGTGGTGTACGAGTAAACACTTGTGTGGTCTGACCCGGTATTAGTGACTGCAGCGGATAAATCACCACGTTAGCAGTGATTTCTTCTCTGTGGTGTTACAGAAACAACGTGCCTTCTTCGCCTTCGTCAGGTGTCCTCAAAAGCCGACGCTTTGGGTCTGTGGGGGGTTGCGTTCCAAGGAAGGTACAGGAGAAATGTTACGTGGAGCGTGGAGGTCGAGTAGAGGATTGGCGACGGATGTGTTTACGAAGGGGATGATCGCACTGCGAGGCTGGTCCGAGTTCATGATCGTATCATGGTTTTTGGAGAAGGAAACTTGGGTCGAGACTTCGGGAAGGTAAGGTACCGACTGTATCTGCCTCAATGTGGAAAGACCTGCCACTCCTAGAGAACTTATCTTCAAGCATTCTAGATCTTCAATTCAGATGAAAATTGAAATTCAAGGATGACTCTCTAAAAACAATAGCGTACCCTAATCGAAAGGTCTCTCGGCCAGGTGAAAATAGCATGTTAGCTTTTCAGTACGAGTGCTCGCATGAGCACGAGCAACATCACAAATTTCAACGCAGATACAAACACAAGCAGAGCACTTAAACATTTCTTTAAATTTTTTGAAATGCTGATGACTTCGAAGTCACTAGGACATAAGAATCAAAACTGGTACATACAAAATGTCACAATTTTTCGTATCAGCTCGGAATTTAGCAGGTTGGATGGGCATTCTCCGGTGATGTCGAATCCAACCATTAACTATGAACCCTTCCCTTCCTTAACACTCACATATAGTTTCAAGTATCATTCATTTCATTCGACATATCAAAACATATTAGTACATAATCCTCCCTCCACCCAACGCCTAAGTATTCATAACATCCATTCGTCCATCCATCCATCCATCCTTCCAACCCCATGTGCCCCTCATATTCACTGTATCCACCCATCCCATTCCACCCTGCCCATATCATTCCATCCATTGCATCCATTGCATCCATTGCATTCATTCCAAGCACACAAAGTCGTAAGGAAAGACAACCAATCGTACAATAATGAACAAGTTTGTTGCAGAGGGCACCCAAGTTCGTTGATGTGGCCCTCAAATCCAAGGAGCAAAGCTTGTAATCGGAATTTAAAATCGGAACCAAAAGTTGAAGCCGTAAAATTGGAGACGGAAGAAGTAAGTTTTGTGTAGTGTAGTGTGTGGTGTGTGGGTGCGGAGGCGTTGGCTCTGTTCGCTCCCAAGAGCCCGCACCGGCAAAATCAATAACGAAGGTTTAATCAACGCATTGAGCATGGCGTGAAGTGAAGTAAAGCTTTGCGCATACGATATCCGATCTAATGTAACGATGAAGCGATGCGCGCGTGTGTGGATGGTAATAATTGCGAATTTATTAAAACACAAACAAGTATAGGGAGGTAGGTACGCAGTTTCGCTTAAATCGCTTCAATATCGGACGAGAACAAATACAATAAACAGCACAAAAGATCCTTTCAAGGAACTCGCAAAGCAAGCAAGGCAATTCTAACTTCTATGAAGTAGCAAGCAGCGTCCTTTTCCCTAATGCGAATACGCGTGAATACCATGATCTCTCTCACTATCCATAGGGGAGCTGTATTTCTCAGCATGGAGGCCTCGCTCACCATTTCCGCTGTAGCGACTCTCGGTCTCATCCAATCCGGTGCCCTCGGTGTCATTCAACACCTCGCGCGTCAACTCGACGTAGTCGTAGGCGAACTCGCCAATTTCGGAATCGTCGATACCGAGAATCTCGGCCTCTTCCGAGGCGCGGAGGGAGAGGCCAGGAATGAGGTTCATGATAAAGAGGATCAGGCAGGTGCCCACGAAAGAGTAGGCGGCGCCAGCAACGGAATCGGCCAATTGGTGACCGAGTTGGATCCAGTGGTGGTTGAGCCATCCTCCGCTAATGACGGTGAAACCATCGAGACTGTAAAATAGAAGGATTAGTATAGGTATTCACCAAACGTCTTTGTTTTGAAGGTCAAGTCTGGGGTCAGGTGTGGTGTACGTACGCGGCAATGTAGTCTGCAGCAAAGAATGCTGTGAGAAGGTTGCCGAGGAAGCCACCAATTCCATGGACTGCGAAGATATCAAGGGCGTCGTCAATTGAAAGTGCAAACTTGAGCTTGGTGGCATAATTTGCGCCTGCGCCACCGACGATACCGTAAATGACAGCAGCCCATGCAGGAACGAAACCAGATCCAGGGGTGATACAAACAAGACCAGCGATAACACCAGAGCAGAAACCGACTGTTGACCACTTGCGTTCTAGACGATAGTCGAGAACACACCATGTGATGCCGCCCATGCAAGCTGCGATATTGGTTACAACAGCTGCCATAACAGCACGCATGTTGGCAGCAAGTGCAGAACCGGCATTGAAACCAAACCATCCAACCCAGAGGAACACGGTACCAATGACGATATGTGTAACGTTGTGTGGACGGTAGTTGAGCTCGTGAGTGCCGTGTCCTCGTCGCTTACCGAGCATAATCGAGTAGGCTAAAGCAGCACAACCTGAAGCAATGTGGACCTAATACTTATGTCAGTTCTGATTTATCAGGTACATAACACTGGATTACTCACAGGAGTTCCTCCAGCAAAGTCCAACCCGCCCATCTTGAATGACCATCCTGTAGAGTTCCAGGTCCAGCAAGCAATAGGGTCGTAAATAATTGTAGACCAAATAAACATGAAAACCACAGCTGGAAGCATGCGACCTCGCTCAGCGGCTGCACCAATTGCAAGAGCAACGGTGATACAGGCAAACATGCCTTGGTAGACAGCAAAGAGGAGGTCAGGAATCTTGGAGGAGCCGACAGAAGGCGCAGCGAGGACATTACGCAAACCAATGTTGTCCAAATTGCCAATGAAGGAGTTGGCGGATTTGGAAAAGGCAAGCGAGTAGCCCCAGAAGAACCACTGGAAGGAGACAACAGCGGTCGCCATGACAGAAAGCCAAATAAGTGAGAGAGCTGACTTTCTGCGAGCCAGACCAGAATAAAAGAATCTGTCATCGTATATTCAAGTCAGCTCATCGTGTAACCAACGAAGCAAGGGAGCGTGCATATGACTTACCCGACACCTGGAATCATGAGGAGCACGAGAGCAGTAGATGTGAGCATCCACGCAATATCACCAGCCTATAGATATAGAAATGTCAGCTGCCATAGTGTAGATTGAGACCGATGTATTTTGTTGTTTGCTTAGATATGTGTCGGTGAGTATTGAACGAACCTCATAGTAGATGTTCAAATCAGAAGTGAGGGAGTTTCCTCCAGTAGGTTCGGGAACCTCAGTGGCATTGAAAGGGACGACCATCTTGGTCGATTCCGCTAGGGTTGAGGGAAGAGTGAGGAGGAGAAAATTAAAGAACCGTCGTGTAGCAGTCGAAAAGAGTGACGAGCGCAAATATACAGTACACTATCAGGAGACAGTCAAAAGGACTCTTGAGGTGGGCGCGGGTTGCAGATGTACTAAAACTTTGGTACTCCGGCCGTCAGCGTCCAAGGGAGGGGTGCTTGCAAGGTACGAGGTAGCCAAGATTGAAAGTGCCGGAGGCGGAGTCAACTGGGGATATTAGCTAGCGGAGAGCAGGGTAGTTGCGTGTTCTTGCGAATCTGCGATATCGATATCGACGCTTGTTTGAGATGGCTAACGGGGCTCGGGAAAAGAGAGTTTGATTTGATTGTGGTTATCGTGGTTGTGGCGGAGAAGGATAAGAAATTCCTCGCTTGTAACAGCTTTGGCTCCTTTACGATGTACGTAGAATGACACCAGTCTTAGGTCAGAGTTTGCGGTGGTAAAACGGTGGAAAGGGATGTTATCCCAATCAGTTGTCCATAGAACTTTGCTGTTCTTCCCATGCAATTTGAGCACATCCTCAAAGCACTGTAATCCGTTTTCCTATCCTTTCCTAAGAGCCCTTCGATGCTCTCTCCTTTGGGGCCAACCCCTCCCGTGGTTGTGGCTTCATTCTGTCGATTAGAAGGTGTGGTGTTTGGAACAGCCAAAAGAAATATACTTCGCACTTCCACACTTCAAGACACTTCCGAAAAGGAGACATGCACTCCTTGCAGCCAATTGAGCCGGGGGGCATGTCAAAAGCTTGTCATGATAACAGACTTGATGTCTATTGGCTGTCTCACTACCCCACGGCTCCAGCGGAGATTGGCGCGATGGCCGGTTTTGATATGGAAGAAAGATTTGCTAAGAAGGGGATATCAATCAGCCTTGTGAGTGCAACTTGGGTGTGGAGATCAGAAACTCCGGAATGAAGGATAAGACGTTGTCATGCCCTTGACTTTCTTTATTTTTCCTATTCCTTTTCGCTTATGTTGCATAGCAATTCTCATCACCTATGCTGCACCCAGTAGCAAGGCATTGTCGCTAGCCAAGTGAAAAGGGTAAAACATTTGAAACACTAGGAAAGATGTGATCTTTGGCCACACTTCTATTTGGTCAAAAAGCAACCAAACTGGCGCAACACTATGAAGAGGCGGGGTTCTTTCGTGCTATTATTAACCAAACACCTATTCACAGGCTGGTCCAATCCCCCGCAGCTCAGGAGGGGTGATATCGTAACACAGCAGCCTCCTTCATTTGCTTTTGTGCTCCCCAGAAGAATCGAGATTTCTGGAGAACCCAAGCATTTGGCCTTGAAAGTGCCACTTGCGAATAAAAATGCATGCTGGGTGATTGATTTGTTCATCGGCCATTCAAGGCACTGAGAGAACGCAAACACGCTTTGCTTATTCAACTGTCGAGTTTAAGTGTGGTTCATGTTTCGTGATGGGGTGATACAGCGGAGTACGGAGTTGACTCTCTCTCCTGTTCGATGCTGCGCCTGTCCTTGTCTAATACTGTACTTCAAAGTATCTTCATTTTCAGGATTGGGTTGCCTTTACTCTTAGAAGTGCAGTATCAGCTTGTCTTTCAGCCCATTGAATTCATGAATGATGGATATGATCAACGACGATCTGCTGGAGGGTTGCAACTTGGCACGTTGTGGAGTCTCTGGATACTTCCGTGCCTGTTCCCTGACTTCTGTGCAGCAAGGCTGGCAAGTCTGGCGATTGGCCATAAAATGCTGTCGAGGACTTTAGCAACAACTTCATACAACCTTGTCGACGATAAGAGAAATGGCACCACTCGCAACGCGGCCGAAGGTAGGGAATGCAATTGCCACCCCAAATCTATAGTGCAATTTACCGGTGTTGAGTTCAGAAACCAGTGATGTGGCCAGCTTCGAAACCGCATGTCGCGTTCTTCAACACGCCTCGAGAGAGCGTGAAGGTGGAAGTGCCATCGAGCATGGCGGTAATGGTGGCGGCTGCGGCGGCGACGTTCTTGTGATCCAACGGTGAGCTCGACCGATTCTCGTACGGATGTTCAAGCAAGCCTGAAAATGGTTTTTTTGAGGGCCCTGCAGTACGTGAGGTTACATGGACCCAAATCCGATGATGTTTCGTTGGAGTGTGAGCTGTTCTCGACAAGTCGACTGCGGTGTGAAGTTTTGATTGGAATTGGCGAGGCTCAAGCCTACAAGGAACGCCAGCCATGATTGCTTTTGATCTTGACATTCCGACAGAGACGTCCGGATCGTAAGACTTCCTCGTGGCCGGGAACTTGGCGGAATTGATCAGTCAGTTAGCGATGGGAAAAGTCGAGGAATTTATTGTTGTGGAAAGGATGTCAAAGAAGTGAAAAGCGACTGGAAATTACAGTACTTCTACCAAACTTCTACCACAATTCCACGGAATAGCATTGACGTTCGTCACATCTCCTTTCTCACTCCGTTCTATCATGTTTCGGTTCTTGCTACAGTACAGTACAGTATCATTCAATCTACTATGATTATTACAATACTCACGTTTTATTTAGACATCGCCGACCACCCTCCAATCGCAGGAAAGCAGCTCTCCCGCGATATCCAATGCTGCCTACCCCACATCCATTTTCCCTCGATCACCCCCCACACTCTCAACAGCGCCACTGACAAAAGAGTCTTCCCTCAACCCATAACTTCTCAAAGTTCCAGAAGCCCATCCTCATCTTTGATCTGATTCTTCTGTCTTACGCTATCGGGTACAGTACGCTAGAATCCCCTTCCTTGCGCACAGGCCAATGCTACACTTCGTACAGGACCCTCGACCATTCACGCTTTTCAAGAGGAGTTTTGGCATTGATACTCAACGTATCCCTGACGACGCCTATCTCACCACCAACTTCATGTACCGCATGGAAGGGAAGGACTTCAGAGCCTAATTCGCATCCCGTGAATGCTTCGAACGTTGCAGACAGCACTAAGCGGACTCTGCAGTTATTTTTCGCTCCTCCAGCCTCTTCCGTTTCCATTCAAAGCCTTCCCACCGGCCTTCGGACTCATCGTGTTCTTCCAAATTGAGTTCCAACATGTCAATCATCCTCTTTACACTCTGGTCTACGAGATCCTGCATCCCCTTTGGCCGGGTGTAGAAGGTCATCATGGGCGGGAAAACCACGGCTCCCGCTTTCGTAACCTCCAACATATTTTCAAGATGAATACTACTCAGCGGAGTCTCCCGTGCCACAAGTACCAGCCTCCGTCTCTCTTTCAGGGTCACACCCGCAGCACGTGTGATGAGGTCGTTATCATATCCCATCCGGACTCCTGCCAAAGTCTTCATACTGCAAGGCACGATGATCATGCCAT
Organism: Tetracladium marchalianum; assembly: GCA_037074945.1. Classification (NCBI taxonomy): domain Eukaryota; kingdom Fungi; phylum Ascomycota; class Leotiomycetes; order Helotiales; genus Tetracladium; species Tetracladium marchalianum. The sequence goes on along the minus strand of JBAMDN010000619.1, from coordinate 26,520 downwards.
CAACGCGAAAAGAACCAGATGAAATCGAAGCAGATACATCTCGCGGAAAGTAGAAATGGTCTGCCAACGACTGCACATATGCTGCCGTGTTGTTGGGTGCTTCGAGCTCGTATTTCAGTGTCGCCAGTCCCCAGGTCGATAGAATAACATGGGTTTCCACATCGAGTCGACGAAGTTGTTGAAGTAAGTTGATCGCAAGTGGTGCTCCGGTGGCCCCTGTGATTGCAACAACGATGCGCTTTCGTCTTCTCAAGTGGTATGGTGATGCAAATGCTTGCTGGAGAGGCCGCTGATTCTCTAGCCGTGCTGAATGACTGCAAAATAACCTTGGGTAGCCCTTCTGCTCTGTCTTTGGTATACCATGGACAAAGAATCCGCTCCAAGTAGGGGTCTGAGATATTCTTTGTAGGGATCTCCTCGTGATCATTTTCGTGGATTGTGGAAGGAGGAATTCAGGACTTTCAACACTGCCTGTCAGGACGTATGGAGTCACATAGACACTCTCACTTGCAACTGATATAGATTAAATTGGATCTCATCAAAAACCACTTATGACTTCATGCTTCTGGTGTTCCGATCTAAGCGAAGATGTACAAGGCACATACTTGAGATTGGGTAACAATTTACTAAGTTACCATTCCCTGCTGACTTTCACTGCCCTCTGCCCTGTATTTCAAAAAATCTAATCATGTTCATTGACCAAATCTAGTGAAGTTCAGGGTTTCAAGTTTCTTAACTTTGAAGCAGGTGATTAGTTCGCTGAGTCATTTGTTGATCTCAGAAAGTTCGCGATGATTAAGCAATGCGAGTTGATGACACCTAGCGAAGCACGACGCAACTATCTTCTGATGTCGCTTAATTGATCTTCACAAAGATGTCTACTACAGCTTGGTTGAGCAATCTTTGGCATTAAGTCATCAGAGGGTTCCCTCAGAAAGATGCCTTGAGGTAGTATTGCGCCAGCGTCAATTTCTATGCAAGCGTATAATATCCGGCTGCGCCCAATTTGAAACGAAAAGGCCATAGTGACTTCTCTAGGTGTCTTTTGCTCAAATATCTTGAAGGAGCAAGTTGTCTTCGATTCACAAAATGTTTTTCGGGGCAGCTTCCAAGCGCTGCTCCTTCTCCATCTTGGAACTCTCTGCCAAATCACCACGACACCTACAACCAAACGGAATTCAGCGTCACGTTCTAAACCGATTTTATTCCCAAGATGCTCCCCATCTCGATTTTCGATTATTTGTTGACACTTTGCGAAAAGATGGCGACCTAGCAGACATCGATGCGGAAGTTGATCCTCGCCTCGAGGTAGCAGCAATTACCAGACGAGCCTACGAAAAACAATCAAAAGCACCTCTCTTCGACAACGTGAAGGGTGCCAAAGATGGATTATTCCGAATCCTCGGGGCATCAGGTGGTCTCTCTAAAGACCCCAAAACCAGATATCGACGACTAGCACGACACATTGGACTTCCAGAAACCGCTGGCTTAAAGGATGTTATCGACAAGATGCTATCTGCCAAAGGAGCTACGCCAATCCCTCCAATCCACGTCGCAGATGGACCATGTAAGGAGGTCAAAATCTTCGGCGATGATATCGACCTCACGAAACTACCTGTTCCTCTCTTGAACAAGGCCGATGGTGGCGATTACATCCAAACCATGGGAATCAATATTGTGCAACATCCCACCGAGGATTGGACGAATTGGTCAATTGCACGAGCTATGATTCACGACAAGAATCGAATGGCAGGCTTGATCATGAAACCCCAGCACATCGCCAGAATCTACGAGCAATGGACCAAGACCGGGAAAGACATCCCATACGCCATCGCTCTGGGTGCACCACCCATCGCAGTAATGGCAGCTAGCATGCCACTCCCAGCCGGCGTATCAGAAGCAGAGTACGTCGGATCGTTGTGCGGCTCACCACTTGAACTCGTCAAATGTGAGACCAACGACATATACGTCCCGGCCAACAGTGAAATAATCCTCGAAGGCACGATTTCAATCACGGAAAAAGGAGCGGAAGGTCCATTCGGAGAAATGCATGGTTACAGTTTCCTGGATGAGAATCTCATGCAACCACTTTACAAAGTCAACGCCATCACCCATCGTCACAATGCCATTCTTCCCATCTGTGTCCCAGGAAGGGCTACGGGACCTGATGAGACACACACTATGATTGGTACTCTCGCATCAGCAGAGATAAAACAACTGTTGCAGGACGAGGGATTGCCAGTGAAGGAAGTCTTCACACCATTCGAATCCCAAGTCATCTGGGCCGCAATTCAAGTCGACCGCATCGCACTCGCTCAGTTACAAACAAATGCAACTGAATTCTGTAAGAAAATCGGTAACTTAGTCTTCCGCCACAAATGCGGCATGCAAATCCATCGTCTCCTCATCGTCGGCGATGACATCGATCCGTTCAAGTTTGAGGATGTCATGTGGGCTTACTCGACGAGATGTAGACCGGCGATGGATGAATTTCATTTTGAGGATGTGCCGGCTTATCCTTTGGTGCCGTATATGAGTCATGGTCCGGGGACAAAGTTGACGGGTGGGAAGGTTGTTGGGAATTGTTTGTTACCGATGGAATATGAAGGACAGATAGGTTGGATTACGTGTGATTTTGAGAATGGATATCCAGAGGAGATTAAGGAGAAGGTTTTGGAGAGGTGGGATGAGTTTGGATTGGATTCCCAGTAAGGTATGTAGGCAGAGACTCTTTGACGCTTAGTCGAATGCGCGATGTTTTTGTAGGTTATCGTTTTGCATTTCTTCTTTTGTTCGAGATCGCTTTGGGTATTTTTGCTTTCTTTCCTGGAGGCGTTTTCGACGAAAAGTGATTGGGCCATGCGTTTTGAGATTTTATATTCTAGGGATCCATGGCGGTGCTCTGTTCATCTCGAATACTGAATACCCATTCATCAGCTTTCAAAAACATTAAAATCTTGTTCCGAGTGACTTTTCTTCATATTTTGTTCTTCAAATTGAGATCTACAGCATTTTCAGACTTGTGGTAGTTGCCTGTTTCGCAAGTGTTTACGAGGGTGGGTTGTCAACTTGTCGGGAATGTAACTACAATTTGTTCTCGTCAGTTGATCGAACAAGGATGACAGGAACTCTGTTTTATTCGAAGACACAAAGCGATGGATATAGTCTTATTTTTAATTTGTCTAAGCGATAGTTGGCAGTCCTTGTACTGGGTTTACACCCATAACTCTCCATTCACGCCCATCTTGACGATACTCTCGAAAGTCCATTTCTCCATTATACCTCAATCAATGCCCCTCCCTCAGTTGCTCCTCCACCAGTTGATCCTGATTCCTATCCACGTTCCTTTCCACGTTCCTCTTCACTCGCGTTCTATTTCCCTCTCTCGCTTCCCGCGGAATGCTACGCATATAACTTTCCGACGGTGACCATCGTTTTTCCTCGAATACCATCCACCTGACTGCACCAGATCTCTATCCAGCTGCTTGTGTGTTTCCGACGGGCCACATCCCTCTCTAATTCTCCTCTTTACACTATACTCATCAAATGCACATCCCCAATCCTCATTTCTGTTCACTTGCGTCCCATTGCTTTGTTCTCTGCTCCTCATTCTCACACTCTCCGCCCTCTCCGCCTCAAGCTTGCGGCGTTTGCGCCTCCCATGAAATTCAACGAGAGACGACGAGGGCGATCCTACCGACTATAATAGAGACGGCAATTGTAATAGTTTTACTGGACGCCCTTTTGGCTTCGCGGATGCAGCTGCAGCTTGATAATGATGTTGCGGTATTAGATACAGCTCCTTGCACCGTCTGAACGGCGGAGCTGATAAAAGTAGATGCCATTTTGACGAGTGGGATATTGTAGATGTGAACTTGGGTTGGTTCGGAATGTGAACTCAGATGGTAGATAGGTACCGTTGAATGACTTCGATTGAAGTGATCGTGATGGGTTATTTCAGCGTTTGGCTTTGTATAGTTGCGTTCCCTTGTGAAGAGGAGTAGATTATGGAAGACAAGACAGGTTATATAGCCACTGAATTACACTCTCCTTCAGACTACGCAGATAGTCGAGATCTAAAATTTGTCCAGTCGGCACTAGTATATCACCGCTAATTACACTAAACTAAAAGTAACGATCGAGGTAAACCTTCGCAAAACGCGCTTGACATCCTCTCAATTCACAACACACTTACTTCTTCACCTAACATACGCAGGCGGCGGTACATCAAAATCAATATCCACCATCCTTCTTTCCTCAATTCTCACAGGCATCGTCGTCATCGCCGGCAACGCTGTCCTCTCGGGTAACGCCGTTCTCCCAACACAGCTATACTCACACCCACCACCTTCCTCCTTTCCTCTCCCAATAATGTTCCACCTTCTCCCCTCCAAAATCTTGCGGTCCCTCTCCCTCTCCCTCTCAGTCCCATACCCCTCCCTAAGCCTCTTCTTCGCACTCTTCTTATCCAATTGAAAAGTCCATGCTAGTTCTTTTTCTTTCTTCTTGGAGCGATAGATCAAGCAGAGGAGCGTGATGACGATGAAGGCGAAGATTAGGAGGGGGGTGACGATTTGTTTCATGGGGGTGATTTTGGTTGTTTGTGCTGATTGTTCTGGTAATGGTGTTGGTTGTGATGATTGTGATGAGGGTGGGAGGGCTGAGTTGGCTGGGTTTGTGGTAGAGGATGGAGTAGCGGCGTGCGCTGCTGCTCTTGAGACGAGAGAATGCAGGATTGCGAGAGCGGGTGCCATTTTTTCTGCAAGAATTTGGTATGATTTTGGACAGTGTTTGCGAAGAGAGAGTAGATATTTTCAAAGTGCTTCCATGCCAAATGAGAGGCTGTCTTCTTCTGTCCGGACTCGATATGTTTCGTTCTTTCGCGAATAGATGGATAGATGACGAAAAAAGAGGGAAAGAGATTCTTCTTTTCTTTTGAAGACAACTCGGAGGTAATATAGTTGTTAATCCAAACTAAACTGTTGACTTGGGAAGAGCTAAGGGTTGACAGACTGTAGCTACCGCTGGCGCTACATTGACTACCAGAGACGATGTAAACCTTTTTAAAAACTACGTGACCCATCCACATTTCCGTCACAACGAATTCCACATAATTTAAAGGGGCCATCATCATAAATTCGCATCTTCAGCTTTAGGCGTCAAAAGTATGGGGATGGGGGCTTTACGCCAAGCCAAGCTATGTCATGCCAACCGCCTTATCAGAGGGTATTTCTTGATCAATGACATTGAGCTCGCACGTATTTCAAGATTCTTGATTTCACATAGTTTCAGGGAAACATCTCCAGGCTGTATAGGTAAACAGCCCCGATTGAAGTCAATTGTTTCCAAGTGTTTGTGCTGCCTTCGTGAGAAAACGAAGAGGTTCCGGTCGTTCACTTCAACATCAGTGCCGTTGAAATCCCCAATTCTCAGATCCATTTTAGTATAAACCTAAAATCTACAACAGAAATAAGAAAGAGCCTCATCCACCAAACGCGAGATCTAGACCGCCTCTACCGGATGAGGGATGGAGATGGAGCTACGTAAACACCAACACAACTAAGCGAGGCGCCAACTCAACTTATTTTCAACTCCACTTCTCGCGCGATGTAAGAATGCCAGTCCAGTCTTTATGTGTAGCGTACTGGCGTACTTAACTTCTTCGAGATGATGGTTCGCCGTTTAAATCGAAGCTACCATTTGTTTCGTGCGATTCTCATGGTGGATGGGGCACGGGACGAATTAGACTATTACTCTCTCTTGGGTGAAACGATCGCTCGTCTGCAACATAACTTGACAAGAAAAGCAGAAAATTATACACACCTGCACTTGACGTGTGAAACGTGAAGGCTCAAACGGAATACCATGTATATGAGAAAGAAAAAGAGGCTTTACTGTACAGCATAAATCAGAAGTCAAAAAACAATGGAATCGCTTCAAATATACATCTTCTTGTTTGATCCTGCAATACTTCTGCAATAATATTTACTAAGGTATCTAGTATGTACGCCGCTTCAGCCGACATATCTATGTCCCAAGCTGAAGTCTCTGAAAAAATGTGTACTTTCCCCAATCAGGTCTTCGCTTTCGAATTAATAAAGCACTTTTGTGCGTATTCAACTCCATTTCCTGGTATCTAAATGCAAGTTGCACCTTCTCTACTATACAGATAAGGTTTCTTTCCTCCATTAACGAGCATTTCATAGACCAATTGTACTGTCCTCCTATTCAGTTGAGTAAGTTGGCCATTCCATTTGGACTTCCGCCTGTCGGTTTGATGATCTCATCACGATTGTATAAGGGAATTTCGACAGATACAGTCTTTGGAGATGGTGTTTGGGGAATTTCCTTTGGGTGGTTCGATTTTGATTTTGGTCCAGGACGTTTCTTGGGAACATCGCCAGGTGCAGCAGAAGAATCAAAAGGGGTGTTTTTGGAGTTTCCTGCGGCTTTCTTTGTTGATTGGGTTGTGGATTTAGTGCTTGTGAATGCAGCGTTGATTCCAGGTGCTTGAGGCGGGCCACCATGCGAAGGTAGTGGTTTTCTTCCCGGCTTCTTTTTTAGTTTTCCGTTCTTCGTTAATGGCACAGGCGATGTATTCCCGAAAGGAAGCACCGCTTGCTTGAGTATTCTTGCCTTGGAAGCGTTGGTATCAGCAGGCGTGGAGATTGGACTTTGTAGTAATGGGCTGTCCACAGGCGTAGGATAGTCTGGATGCTTTGCATCAAGGACCACAGATAGCTTCCCGCTGTCAACTCTCTCTTGCTTATCAATAAGCTTGAATTCTGGGCTCTGCTCATCCCACCTAGGAAGATTGACATGCTGGGCAACATCGTCACAATCTCCAGTCACAACCATATCCCAACAATCCTTCACATCAACGCTCGTAGGCTCGGGGTCGTGATTGATCCATGCTGTAAATCCACCTCTCTTATCACGGGCAACGCTGCACATCTCTCGTGCAAGACGTCGGATTCCGGGAACCTTCAAACTCGTGCCCACAACAATCACAGCGTCTGGTCTACTCTTAAGATCAGCACAGCTAGCAGCACCAATGGCATCCTCGTCAGGGTTGTGTTCGTTGTATAGCACCATCCTTGGTCGTAGGCGTCCAATTCCTCGGCTCCTGGCGTTGACTGCAGCTCGGACCCCATCAATCTCCGTACACTCCGCACAAGGAGGTGCATCTGGTCCTTCGAATAAAGATCCATCAAAGTCATATAGCTTTCCACATAGCGTACATACCATCTTTCCCAGCCCACCGTGAAGTTGAATAGTTGTTGGCCATGGACCTTTCGGATTCAGAGGAACGTTGGTCTTGAGTGGCTCGAGAGCCACATCAATTCCATCCACATTTTGAGTATACAATCGCATCAATCGCCCCTCCTTCGCAATGGTCGCAAGCATGTGGTGGAATTGGGTCGGTTGCGCATTTTGTGTGAGATGAGCCAATTCTTTGACCATGGCGTGGAAAGAGCTGGTAGATGAATCATCCTTGTACACAGACGCATCGAAAAGATGTTTGCCTGAGGACTTCAAATCGTGCTTCCGACGAAGAGTTTTGAAGAGACCGGTGTTGGAACGGAAATCGGGAACTTTGAGAAATTAGCATAGGCTACCTCCCAAGGTAGAATGTGCTTACTGCCAGCGGTTGTAGAAATACCGGCTCCGGCAATGACCACTATTTTCTTCTTGTTTCGTAAAGCATCCACCAATTTCTTGAGCTTAGGATCTTGCATCTGGTGGTGCGACACATCACCGCTGTTGTTTAGAGCTAAGAGGTCCAGATATTCCGTCTTTTTTGCTTCCTTTGCCTTGGTGGCCGTCTTCTGTCTCTTTGCGGGAGGCGCGCCCTCGTAATCGCGCGAGCTTGTAGAATCCGGTGTGCTTCGCGCCGTCATCTGCGAGGCTGATACAGGTTGGGCTTCTGTAGCATCTTGGATCAAAGGGGGAGTCGGGTAGTGGGCGGGGGGAGAGGGCGTCCGGCTCAACTTGGAGAGCGGGGAGGAAGGAACGGAGGAGAGTTCGGAGGAGGGTAAAGATGGGAGAGGGGAAGAGCAGGTGGAGGATTTAAGACTCATGTTGGCGATAAGTCAGGTCGAGTGCGTCCAATGGCGCGGGATGTCGAGGAAAAGGGAGCAGATAGGAAGCGGAGGATGAGGTGGTCTCTCCTTCAAGTCATGGCGTATCGATGTACAAAGAGGTACAGTCTATTCGTTCGTTGGTGTTTTGTCTGAAGGAGAGATTGCTGGGCGTCGGGGGTGGTTGGCGACAGAAGTGGTCGAAAGGGAGTGGAGAGTCGAAAGAGGAGGACGATGTTGAGGTGAAGCAAGACGAGCGCAGTGCTGCAGCGAGAGTGACGCTAACAAAAGACTGGGCGGCCGGTGCGGTGGAGAACAACAACACAACAATGGAATCTGACGACAATGGACCAAACTTGATGATGGAACGTACAGGAACAGGACGCTGGTTTAACACGAGAGCAATTGTGCATCCGCCTTGGCAATACAACCTTTTACGCAAAATCTATCCAAATAGAGACCGATGAAAATAGTCAAAGTTGCTAGGTACAATTCTATACTTTTCTTAGTGCTGAGCTAATTCGAGTGGGATGTTCCAGCGAGAACTCCGCGCCTGGGTGTTCTTCATCTGGGATAAATAAGCTCAATGCGCATGTAACTAAATATCACAAGCGACACATGAGTTTGTGGCGGCATAGTGATTGTAGGGACGCGTAGTATCGCAGGCATGGCATTTTCTCATCCTCGTCCTGGGTGTTTTTGTCGATGTTCATGGTGTTCGTTATTTCCCATCTGGCGTTGCGAGGGGCGACCAGAGATCTGCTTTAAGCTGATGCGGTTAGCCTTCCCGCATCCCTTGTCGTGATTAAGACAGCCAGACAGCAGACAGCGCAGCACCAGTACAGTAGCATCTGGTGGGATCGACTTCTCATTACTCTCACTACTCTCACTACTCTCATTCCTCTCAACTATAAACTCTCTTTCAATTTTGCATCTCAACTCCGCCATTTCTTTTTTTATATTTCACATATCATACGTCTAAGTCTTTGACCTTGCCTTCTCTGAACTTGAACACCAATCACTGAATTGGCTAGAACGCTGAATTTGACTTCTCAAGTCTTGTTGCATGCCCTCTGTTTTGGATGGGTAGGTTGTGAGTTCTGTATGCTCATATAACCAACGCGCGATAGATCAAGCCTCGCCGGCGTCGTTCATGATGGAGGAAGATATGGATATGGAAGATTTGTTTGGCGATGGAGCAGGATTATCGCTGCCAGCACGACTGCCTTCCAAAGAACTCTACCAGCGAGTTGATGAGATGAGAACAAGTGGATGCTGCCAGTGAGTAATAGTGATATCTAAATCATGTTGCAAAGCTGTCTGACAGGTATCTAGAGCTATTGCATGGTCAAAGTGGGGAAGTATAGCAGCCATTACTCAAGATGGCACGGCTGTTGAATTGAGGACTCTTCGTTCCCACCCATCTGATGGATCTTGGGCCTTGAGCGAACCTACGGCTACGCCTCGCTTTACCCCTACTCTCGATGGCGGTCCTTTGAAACACGTCTCCTGGAGCCCAACAGGTTCTGAACTTGCGGTATTCGATTCAGTAGGGAGGGTCGCCATCTTGGGCCTGTTCTCTACATTGAATAAACCCACTCTGTACAGATATCCTCAGGTAGATCCTGTCGACGACTTACATCAAATTGTTGGTTCATTCTGGCTAAATCTAGCACCTTACCCTCCAAGCAGACCTGTAAGTGCCCTTTCCCTGCATTGTTTACAGTTCCTTGGTGCTAATGGTTTGGCAGAGAATTCTGAATGGCCCCGCGGTGAAGGAGGGGTCTTTCTATCGATACGAAGCATCGCAAGCTCCTTCTCTGGGTCCATCTCATCCCAACCATACCAAATCTGCCTTGGTATGTGTTACCACGAATGGTCTCCTTCGACTTCTGTGGCCTCAAGTGAATGGAAAGTGGCATGAATCTCATACAGAGCTGGAAAGCGTGGTGTCCTCCGATGACCTTATCACACATGCAGCTATTTGTCCAGACAAAATTGTAGAACCGAACAAAGGTGTGCGCTTACCCAATTGAACGTCTGAGTTGCTTGCTAACATATGGGTAGCTGGCACGTTACTCATTGCATTTGCCACGGCTTCAAAACAGCTGAGGCTTGTTCGTGCGATGATTGAATGGGGGCAGCCAAAGGCAAACGAAAAAATACACCCAAGCGCGTTACCTATAAACCCAACCATCAAAACACGCCATCTGACAGCCACTACCCTTCTTCATGAAGCTTCAGCTGGAGGTCTAAATATGGAGTCATCAACAGCACAATTATCCCAGCTTGAATTTCTTCCGCCCTCTGGCGATCAGCAAGGCCGGATGACCCCTCCTACCATTGTAGCAACCTGCTCTCATCTTCCAGTTTCGTCATCACATTACAATCAGGAAGTTCATACGACTGTAGATAGGTGGGAAGTGAGGGAAAAGTCACAAATGATTCATTCGGCTTTCGAGCAGCTCAGTAATCGTCGTAATAGTGTTGGTTCACAACCCGGGGTAGGTGAATTTTCAAAACTCCTCATTGGACACAACTGACCTATTATAGGCTGTTCAGTATTTGAAGAAGTTGGATACCTTAACTGTCAACAAGATTCTGCTTGCAATTCAGCCTATCAATCTGGGCAAGGTTGTATTCTTTGCATACAGCGATAGCTCCATCGAATATCGCGATAGATTCACCATGGAAGAGACCTACAATGATGGGGATCTAAATAGAATATGGCACCTATCCCAGATTGGCTTTACTTATCAAGAAGATGAACCATGTAAGTTTTCTCGTGGCCTTCTTTCGACCATGGCACTGATTGGTTTTAGGTCTCTATGTTGCCCTCTCGCCAAGTTATTCGTCGGTAGTTCACATACGCAATGACAGGAGTGTTAAATGGAATCATCTTGTCTACACGATGGGCGATATCGGATCTAGCATGGAAGATCGTAAGTTTGATTATCTTGAAAGCAATGATCGGCGTTAATGAATGAGATAGCACAATACGCGGGGGTGATTGCCGCCTTCGCTTTGTCTTGCTCGTCTGCGGTTGTCCGGACTGTAAATTATGATGATATCCTCGCCACCGCCCACCAGTGTATGAAAGAGAGTGAGTTGTTATAATCATAAACCTAACGTTCGATCGCGTGCTAATAAATGAGATTTCTATTTTGACTGGCTTACTGAACTTGCCCGCATCCTGAAAATATCTGTGGATTATGTCGAGGAAGCACATTTCGATGTGTTGATCAGAAACACCACCATTCAGCTTTCTCTCTGTATCCAAAATTCTCTAGGATTCAAAGGAGAGTTCAACCCTCGAACCTTTGGAGGCAAACTGGCTTGGCTTGTCTTGCAGCTTCGCGGTATCGTTGTGGTAGTCACCATGTCATCCAACCTGAACATCCAGCAAGGACCGAACAATGAAAAAACTGTACCGCTCGAAGATCCTGGTTCGTGGGCCTCTCAACCAACTTCCTACCACACTAACATATTGCAGAGGTCATAAACGCCCTCGCTGGCTCCGTCCGCTGGGTTCTCGAACTCATGGCCTGGTTAATCGACACCCTCTTCACCCTCAAAAGAAACCTCCCCGCCTCCATCGACCTCAACAAACCCGGCAGCTTCTCGTTGCCTGATCTCCTTGCCTACCTCCACTCCACCAACACCATCTCCCTCCACTTCCTCCTCTCCTCGCCCACGCGAGGTTTCCTAACTGCCATCTGCCGGCGCCTGGCGCACCTCGACTTCATCGCACGGAAAGCAATCCAAATTTCGCCCACTACGACCTCCACAACCAACACACCCAACCCTCAGAACGCAAACCAACAATCCCCCACCCCGCAACAATCAACATCCACACTTTCCCCCGCTCTCCGCGAAGCTTACATGCAAATCGCCAGCCTGACATCCAAAACCATCGTGCGCATCAAAACAATGGAAACCCTTCTGTTAAGCCTAACATCCCTCGTGCGCGTAGCGTACAGTAACACGCTCCCACCCCCACAAGCCTCCAACTCATCCGCCTCCATCCGCAATGCCCAAGAGATAAAAATGCTCTTCGGCGGGCCATTCCCAGAAGCTTTCAAAACCGTCATCGTGGAATTATTCCGTGAAGGCGGATTGCTATCCGGTGTACGCGATGAGATTGACCCAGCCAAATTATTCTTTGCGGATTTCAGAATGTTGGAGGTTAATGAGGATGATGATCATGGGTTAGCTGAGAGGAGGAAGAGTGGTTTGACGATGGACAGTTTTCGAAAGGTTTGGTTGTCAAATCCTGGTGTTTCGCCTACTTCAACCGGCAGTACCCAAACCAATGGAACTACGAATGCAAATGGGATGGCGAATGCGAATGGCCATGTCGTTGGAAATGGGAATGTGACAGTCAATGCGAGTGGTGTGGGCAGATGGAGGAGATGTAATAGGTGTGCGGCTGTCATGGAAGATGTGCTGTCTCAGAGACATGCGTTGCAGTGGCTTGTCATGCAGCAGAGGAGGTGTTTTTGTAGTGGGTATTGGACTACGCTTGCGCCTGGGGATACGGTGCCTTGATTACAATCTTATTTCTTTTTTAAAGGGTTTTGGATGGAGGTGAGATATATGTGTATGAGTGGGTGGTATTATCGAGAAGTTTTCGAGTATGCTACTGTAGGTGGATGGACGGGTTGATGTTAACAAAATATTGCAGGATGAGAAAAAATTGATTTTTATTTTAGGTGGTCGGATCGAGGGAGTGAAGTTCAGAAACTATGTAGCAAGTCAAGTTAGATAAAAAAAAAGTACCCCCATAGGTTTCCAAAATGTACGCAGAAGCACCTGATGATTTGTTTTCCACCAACGTGTTTCGAAAGGAGCTTGCTGCTGCTGCTGCTGTTGTTGTTGTTGTTGTTGAAAATTGTATGTAATGGCACATCTTCTCTCATATCTTCAAAAAAGAAACCCGATCAAATCAGTATAGCAGCAACTTCGAATGTCTCTTAAAGGTCCTTCCCCCTCACACAAAGCTTCTCAGCCTACAAATGACCCTGAACGTAGTGCACCTTAGTACTCCGTGGCTCACTACATATTCATATCCATCCATCACAGCACAGGCACGAGCGCATATCATCCTAAAAGCTACAGGCATGCTATTTGAAGACGTGGGTTTGTATTTGTATTTGTCTTTGTATATTCTATTTTCCACGCTTTCAGTTGCCTGCTGATGCAACCGTTCAAATCGCGAAGAGTAAAGATCACAAAAAGACAAAGACATAGATATCTAGCAAATTAGCAAAAAACAAAGCCAGAACAAGCAGCCTGCGTTGCAAGTTTTGGTCTCTTTTGATTGCATATTTGTCTTCCTATTTGTCTGTTCCCTACTTATGCCCCGCGCCCCTTCATAGAAACCTATTCCACCCTCTTTCCCACCATTCCCTCAAGCTATGATGCTTTTTTGATATCTTCAAGTCATGCATGTAGGTGTATGGCTGAGGATGATGCAACTAACCACCCCGAAAAGTATGCGCCGAAAGCAAAAATAAAAAGCAAAAATTGCTCCAGCGTGACAGCGTGACAACGCCGAAACTAAAGCTCATGGCAAGCAAGTAGCCACCATTAACGAGTGGGTAAAAAAAGAACTACTTGCAAAAAGTACCTCGTCCTCTTTTTTTGAGAACAGGCAAGCCAAAAAATTTGTAAAAAACAAGAACGCCCCTTTTAATGCAATGATGGCCCCTCCCAGATGCAAACGCAGCCTTGACCCTCCCCGACTCCAGGACCAAAGACTCTCAATAAAACTCCGTTGCAATGAGTGGTATCCCGATTGAGAAAAATGCGAAAAAAGTGTATCATGGTGAGAAGATTTATACAGTCTTGACTGCCACCGCGGGATTGGAAGAGGTCCCGTTGATTGTTGGTGCTGCTGAACTTGCAGTATTCTGTTGTTGTTTTTGTTCTTGAATCTTGTGGAACATCGCCTTCAGCTGTGAACCAGGAGGAGATGGGTCCAAAGGCCAGTATCGAGAAACGTAATCCCTATGAAAAGTCAGACGGATTAAAGGGAATAAAACAACGAGAAAACTTACCAAAGCCCATCGCTGAGACTTGAATTTTTAGCTCCGAGTTCCTGAGTCTGCTCTTGGATGAAATCTCCAATCTTGATCAGCTCGTCCTTCATCAAATTTGCGCGATCCTTGGATTTCGGGACATTCTCCTTTGTCGCAGCCTTGATCTTGACGAGGCTTGGCTTGATTGGGGCGAAGAATTGTTTGTGAAGGGCGTCTTCTGGATTTGACCGACTGGACTTCGAGTATCCATTCTCAGATTTTCGATGTTGCTTGCTTGGCCTGTCGTGCGAATGAGATCGGTCCTCTGGAGTATCGTGTTTCCGCTTTTTCATGCTTGGACTGGCATTGGATCGCTCGTGATCCAGTCGTCTGTCCTGCCCATGGTTATGGCCATGTGAACGATCTCTATCCTTATCACGAGGCCGAACCTCTGGCTGGCGTGACTTTTTAGACGGCGGAGCAGGAGATGCTGAAACCGATCCTCTATGGTCAAGTCGTCGTTGTCCATTAAGACGATCCTTCTTGTTATTCCGGTGATGATTTTCCACAGCTCGTTTTGCTGCTTGATTGTCAGAGTATTTGGCCTTGAGAACAGAAAGAAGATAGTCTGCACGACGGACGAGATGGACAGCGCCTGGAGCCTTGGCAGTCTTCTCATCGCCCTTATTGCGCTCTTCCTTCTTGTCAACGCGATGTTCCTCCAAAAAGAACTTCTCCTTGAGGCCAAGCTCCTCATCGTCTCGAATCTGGACCCATGCGCCGTACCCGTGTCTATGAATGCCCACAAGTAACATTCCGTCTTCTTTTGCACCCCATGGACAGTGATAGTTGGCACCCTTCGAGGCATCTGTGACACGGAAGTTTCTGAAATCGGAGGTTGCGTTCAAGAGGTCTCGCAACATTCGCATCTCGCCAGGACGCTCCATAACTGTTTCGGCATTCAATCTCTTGACACCAAGGAAGTCAAACAGGACGGCCTTTTTGTCTTTCTTGGTTAACGGCTTGTTGGAGTCGCGTTCCATTTTTTCAATCCTGGCGACCTCGTCCTTCAATCGCCGATCACTTTCATCTGTGATTGCTTTGATGGCCGTTCGAAGGACTTCGATGTCGCGACCTACCAAGCGAGCCTCCTTGATAAGTTCCTCACCACGCTCCTCGAGAGATCCGTAACGAAGATATGCTTTGAACAGATTTCTGGCCTCCTTATCATTAAGTTCTCGCTTGGGGTCTGCCAGGTTGGCAAGGGCTTCATTTTTCTCATCGATTTCATCTTGTTTGACCTGGTCTCGCTGCCTCTTTTTCGCGAGGCGTTGCTCTCTCTCATACTCCGCAGTATTCTTCATAGCTGCCTTTCTGGGTGCATTCTCTTCGACGATCTTGGCTAAATAAATTTCGTGCGCACGTTTCTCTTCTTCAGCCTTGATTCCTTCGAGTTGATCTTTAGGAATGATGTCATCCCATTCGAGATCGATCTTGACATCAGTGTACTCAAAACTTCTGAGGAAGTCTTCTCCGCCATCAGCAACCATTCCCTCAGGCACTTCAGTCTTGTGTTCTTCTGCGTTTTCAAGGACCGAATCAATGTCAAGCTCTTCCAATTTTTGTTGATTGCCTGACTGCTCGAACATCTTCTGTCCTCGTTTCTTGAGAATACGTGAAATATCTTCAGAGGATCGTGGATCGTCGATCTTGCCAGCTCTGACTGCCTTTTCACGGAGTTCCTTCCTCTCCCTGTCAGTGACACCTCGTTGGATGGTGATAAACTCGAGCATGAGCTTGTTGCGAGCACGTTCCAGTACCTCCTCCTCGACTGTCTCTTTCGAAACGAATCGATAGATACTAACGGGTTTCTTTTGTCCAATACGATGGGCACGAGCCATGGCCTGGAGATCGGCCTGTGGATTCCAATCGGAGTCAAATATGATGACGGTGTCTGCGGTCATCAAGTTGATTCCAAGACCACCTGCACGGGTAGAGAGGAGAAAGCAGAAGTCGTTACTACCTTCGGCGTTGAAGTGATCAATTGCCATCCGACGAGGACCTGCAGCAATGGTACCATCGAGTCGTTGGAACTGATGCCCACGAAGTTGCAGATAATCCCCAATGATGTCCAGCATTTTGACCATCTGAGAAAAGATCAGAACACGATGACCATCAGGCTTCAGCTTGGCGAGGAGACGATCCAAAAGCATCATCTTTCCACTGCTGGCGATGAGACCTTTCAATTGATCTTCGCGTCTTTCACTGCCCTTCAAGATTTTGTCCTCGGCGTTTGGGAACATGTATGGATGGTTGCTAGCTTTCTTCAGTTCCATCATGATATTAAGAAGAGATTGCTTCTGGCCCTTGGAACCTTCGTTCAAGGCAGCATAATTTCGGGTTAGAATGTTTTTGTAGTAATCCAGCTGGACATCAGAAAGCTCAACACGAATGATCTTTTCAGTTTTTGGTGGTAAATCATTCTCCACCTTTGCCTTCGTTCTGCGAAGAATATAAGGTTGAATTGCGTTTGTAAGCTCATGAATCTTTGCACCAGCGGCCTCTTCAGTGAGATCTAGATTCTCTTCTATGTCAAGCTGTCCAGGCATCAGAAAGTCCATAAGTGCGGACAACTCTCCAAGAGTGTTTTGGACAGGGGTTCCAGTGATGAGCAGTCTACTTGGAGCCTTGAAGTCAAGCAACTTCTGGTACAGTTGCGATTCTCGGTTCTTCAAGCGATGTGCTTCATCAACTGCGAGGAATTGCCACTTGATTTGCGCAAGAAACGACGCATCGGCGAGAATGTACTCGTATGAAGTGAGAAGAATGTTGAACTTTGGGCGCTTCACGTTACCATCGGCAAGTAACTCATACTCGCGAATGATGCTTCGAGATGCCTCTTTGCCATTGTAGATGACATAGTTGACATCGGGTGTCCAGTTGTCAAAGGTTTCGGCCCAAGCTGGAATAGTAGTCAAAGGGACGACCACAAGAAAAGGGCCAGCCTGACCACGGTCACAACGTAGCCAATTCATAAATGACACAGTTTGTACAGTCTTGCCCAAGCCCATTTCATCTGCGAGAATAACATTGTTGCCCTTTGACCAGTTATACGCAAGGAAATTGACGCCCGTAATTTGGAAGTCCCGGAGTCGGCCATATTTGATATACGATGGCTGTTCTCGAATTGGCTTATGAGGCGTCCGAGTCGCAAGATTCGACTCAGTACGATTTGATACGAGGGATCGCGAGGACCTGTCAAGGTACTTGTCGATTGCATCTTGAGCAATATCACTGATTAGTGACGCATCCTCCCAAGTGCAGGACTCGTAGTAGAGGCCTCTCCACTTTACGAAATACTCTGTATCCTCGTCTCCGTCTCGAGAGCCAATGACTCTTTCAACTTTGACATAGTCATTCAGAGCGTCTGTTTCGCGCTCACGATCAAGCATCCATTTCTCCTTCTCTTCTGGTGGAATATCCTTTCCTCTGGTCATGTATATATCCTCCAGCACGATCTTCCGGTAATAGTTTTCGAGTCGACGAAAGCCACGCATGCCAGTCAGAGAAGTTGTGGTCTCCCATGTAGCGTGAATATGCGACTTGTTCTGCCATTTAATGTAGAACTCAAAGTCATCACGGCCAAGGTCAGGATTGTTCACGTCCATGGCTATCTTCAGCCTGTGCTTCAAGACGACGTCAATGTATGGTGTGGTGTCCTCCTCTTGTTCTCCAACCCAATTGTTTGGGGTCATCATTTCTGATTCATCCTCTAGCTCTGCATCGCTTTCTTGATATGCACCAGCAGTAACCTGTGCGGCTCTGCGACTATTCCAGCGCTTTTCTTGGAAGGCAGGAGTGATGTTGCCAGATTCAAGTTTGAGGCGGCGATTCTTCTTGGTCAACGTTCGTGCTCGTGCGCCACCATAATCATCGCTTTCGGAGTCGGAAGGGGACCCAGATCGAGGCATTGGAGTATTGCGTTTGGAAGCTTGGATCTCTTGGTCAGAAATTCTGACGACGATGGGGTGGAAAGAGGTGAGAAACTTACATTGCATACTGCGATCCTGCTGCTTTCTCCTCTTTGTTCTGTGTGCCGGCACGACATCGGAACCCGATTCATCATCATCAGATTCAATCTAAAAGTGTTAGCAAGCTCATAAACGTGTCTAGGGTGATGGTGATGATGGAGTTCACCAACATACAATTGGGCGGTGTTGTACTGGGCGTCCCTTCAAAGCTATTAGTACGGCAGCCTGACATTTCTACTTTGGCTGGAGACCTACACTTCTACGCAGACCATAAAGCTCTGGGTTGGCTAGCATATGCTGATCTTCCGTGGCTTGCTTCCGTTTTGCTGGACGTCGGGACTCTGTGGATGTTGACCGCTCGTCCCGTTCGCTGGCCACGTGTGCAGGACTGTCCTCTTCCATATCAAAATCAGCATCCTCATCCTCTTGAAGCTCGGCAGCAGAGGACTCAGGATCGCTATGTCCAAATTCGGATTGATGATTCTCAGACGACGCCGGTGAGGGTGCGCCGACGACGGGCTGGACAACTTCGGACAGGTCAGACTCCGAGTCGTAGGGAGCATCATCGTTTGTGAGGGAGTTATTTGGGAATGGCGAATCATGTCCATTGGAGTAATTCATCGACAATGGTCTCGCGACTATTGTCGCCGTCGGTGGTGGGGCTGCAGACGATGAAGTTAGCATTTGAACAACAATTCATTGAGTTTTTCAGTATAGTGCAAAATCCCACAAGGGGCCGAGAGCTAGAGAATGCGCGAGTGGTTCTGATATCACCAACATGGTCTCCCAACGGTACACGAAAGCGATATGAGAAGTGCCGGCGCATTTCGAGGAGGTTCTTGATGCTTTGGGACGCAGGGCTGATGGAGATATGCGGTCGATTGAGGGAGACAGTGGAGGTGCGGTGAGTCAAAAAGACATAGGAAATGTCTGCCAATGCGAGGGGAACACCGGCAACCAATACCGAAGGAGTTTGAAGCATCTGAGCCGACGATATCGAAGGATGGGAGGAAGTATCTATGTTGATATTTGGAGCAGGCGGATGGAACCAGCAGCCTTGGGAATTTCTCCCACCGGCGCTGTGCGATAAAAGTGGAGAGAAGAAAAGAGTGAACCTACAAGCCATGATTGTGAGGCCCCCCAGGAAACAGAACAATGTTCGTATCCGTGGTGAGGGACGGGGTGTGGTGAGGGACAAGAAGTCGTGTGTGGGTGTGGTGGGTTAGAAGTAGAAAGTATGGGTGAAGAAGATGTGGAGGTGTTGGCTGCTGCTGCTGCTGCTGCTGTGGTCGGTGTTTAGGGGTGCTGCTTCAAGGGTGGAAAGGGGCTTGGCGGTCTTTGGGGGAAGGCGGCGGCAGTCAGACTCACCAAGAAAGAAAGTCAGGCCAACAGATGCTCTTTCAGGCTACAAGGCTGCCAGCCCAGCCTAGCTTATCCACCTGGCACCACCAACTTCACTTTCAGCGGCCGCTCGCTTAAGCCATGGAGCAGGAGCCACAGGCCCACCAATGGCAGAGTCGGAAATTGCGGTTATTCACCAGCAGCAAAAGTGACATCTGGTGTGAGGTGGAATCTGCTAAAACAAAAATTGCCTTCAGGTTTCCAAGTTCCCGGTGGATTTACTGAGCTGCTACTCCCAAACACCTCATCATCACGACTTTCTCCCTGATCACCTCAACACGTCTTCCTCTCGAAAAGATACGCCCCATCCTGAAAGGAGCAAGAATCGCGTTGTCTTGACCTTTACCAGTCTCGTCCCGCAAGCGCATCGCATCGCATCTCGCCAGGTTGTCTGGTTCCTGTCGCAATGGCGGACAAACTCACTCGGTACGCATCTGCCATTCTAAGCTGTAGAAGTCGCAAGGTATCCAGACTATAATGACTGACTTCATTTTCTCTGCAGTATTGCTATCATCAGCACCGACAAGGTATGTTCGCTGTCTTTACCCCACTAGTACCCCGCCTTGGGCCAGATCAAAGACTGACAATTTTCTTCCAGTGCAAACCAAAGGTATATTCCACCTCCGAACCTTCGAATATACAATCCAGAACATAGAATACAGGACAGTGCTAAGCGTTGCGTAGAAATGTAGACAAGAGTGCAAGAAATCCTGTCCTGTCGTCCGCAGTGGCCGTCTCTGTATCGAAGTCGAAAGCTCATCCAAGATTGCCTTCATCTCTGAAAGTCTGTGCATTGGTTGCGGTATCTGCCCAAAGAAATGCCCCTTCGGAGCTATTAACATCATCAATCTGCCAACCAATCTCGAGTCCCAGATCACCCACCGATACTCCGCCAACAGCTTTAAGCTTCATCGATTGCCTACGCCTCGCCCCGGCCAGGTTTTGGGATTGGTGGGTTCCAACGGTATTGGAAAGAGTACGGCCTTGAAGATTCTTAGCGGAAAGTTGAAGCCCAATTTGGGAAGATATGACAATCCTCCAGATTGGCAAGATGTCATCAAGCACTTCCGTGGTTCTGAATTGCAAAGTAGGATATCGTACCCGTATTCAAGATTAATTTTCTAATCTTGTTGCAGACTACTTCACAAAAGTGCTCGAGGATGATCTCAAGGCCATCGTAAAACCCCAATATGTCGACCGTATTCCCAAAGCGATTCGCGGACCAGATAAGACTGTGCGAGCCTTGATTGAGGGAAATGCATCGATGGACAACATGCAGGAAGTGCTTGATGTTCTTGGTATGTCTGTTGCCAAGGATTCCTCACAACATTCAGCTAATCCTTGTACAGAATTGAACCATATTATGGATCGTGATGTCAGTCTCCTTTCTGGAGGAGAACTTCAAAGATTCGCCATTGGTACTGTTTGCGTGCAACAAGCTGATGTGTAAGTGTGCATGAAATAATTGCGAGAATCAGTCTGACGTTTGACTAGATACATGTTTGATGAGCCTTCTTCATATCTCGATGTGAAGCAACGTTTAGCTGCTGCCAAGGTCATCCGCTCTCTTCTGCGCCCAGATGATTACGTTATTTGCGTGGAGCACGATTTGTCTGTTCTGGATTACCTCTCTGATTTCATCTGCGTTCTGTATGGAAAGCCAGCTGTTTATGGTGTGGTCACTCTTCCCGCCTCCGTTCGTGAAGGTATCAACATCTTCCTCGATGGAAACATCCCAACTGAGAATCTCCGATTCCGGGAGGAGTCTCTGACTTTCCGAATCGCTGAAGCTGCTGATGAATTCATGGCCGACAAAGCGCGCTCATTCCGTTACCCAAGCATGGAGAAGACCCTCGGTACTTTCAAGTTGTCGGTTCACAGTGGTGATTTCACCGACTCTGAAATCATCGTCATGATGGGTGAGAACGGAACTGGAAAGACCACCTTCTGTAAGTTGCTCGCTGGTGCTATCACCCCAGATGGAAACCAAAAGGTTCCCGGCATGAAGGTCAGCATGAAGCCCCAAAAGATCACACCAAAGTTCGAGGGCACTGTTCGTCAACTCTTCTTCAAGAAGATCAAGACTGCCTTCCTTCTTCCTCAGTTCCAAACCGATGTCGTCAAGCCACTTAAGCTTGAGGAGTTCATTGATCAAGAAGTCAAAACCTTGTCCGGTGGTGAGTTGCAACGTGTTGCCATCGTCCTTGCTCTCGGTCTCCCAGCAGACATCTACCTCATCGATGAGCCCTCCGCCTACCTCGATTCCGAACAACGTATCATTGCTGCCCGTGTCATCAAGAGATTCATCATGCACTCCAAGAAAACAGCCTTTGTCGTTGAGCACGATTTCATCATGGCCACATATCTTGCAGATCGTGTCATCGTCTTCGATGGTCAGCCAGGTATCGATGCTCACGCTCACACACCTGAGTCGCTTCTCACCGGTTGTAACAAATTCTTGAAGAATCTTGATGTCACCTTCCGTCGTGATCCTTCAAATTACCGCCCACGTATCAACAAGCCCAACTCCCAATTGGATCAAGAGCAGAAGTTGTCTGGCAATTTTGTAAGTACCCACCGCCCCTTCCATCTAATGGTCAATCCTTCCAGAAATGAAACTAACTTAAATTCACAGTTCTTCCTAGAGGAGGAGTCCTCCAAGCCAACAAAGAGTGCCTGAAGGCACCTCTCATGATTCATTTCCTCTTTCTCACACTGCATTGGGCGGCGTTAAAGGACCTGTGGTTAAGTTTAAGCATTGTGGGAGTTGTGGGATTTTAGATGAGGAAGGCTGTGCTTCCAACGATGAAGATGACCCAGACGATTAACGATGGTGACTGCAGTCTATCCCCTGTGTTTGCTGGTCCTACATCTGAGCAACATTCTTTTTTATATGTTGTAAAAGTGTAGATTGAGGGCAATATGGGTTAAGTGGATGACTGCAGTCAGATGTGACAAAAAAAAGGTTATTTTTTGGCATCTTTAAAAATGCAAAAATGGATGGTGGAAAAAATGGATGGATGTTTTGATTGATACACATATGGATGGATGGCTTGATTTATGCATGAGAGCAGACAAGAAGGGAATGCAATTCCTTTTTTAACTAGCACGGAGAGATAGCACGAGATGCGAATTTCGTTCAAGTTTTTTTCCCAAATGAAGATGGACATTCTACATATCTTGTTTGGTAGAGAAAGAAAGAAAGCGAGAAATGGAGAGTGAGAGCTCATAAGGAGAGTACGAGGATACACACCGGAGTTTTCTCTTCCTCCCCCACCCCTTCCACTTCCCAACTTCAAATTCCTTCCCTTTCTTCCTGTGCTAATATTAAAAACCATCACCGCCTCT
Source organism: Tetracladium marchalianum (assembly GCA_037074945.1). Lineage (NCBI taxonomy): Eukaryota > Fungi > Ascomycota > Leotiomycetes > Helotiales > Tetracladium > Tetracladium marchalianum. The sequence continues at coordinate 3,639 of JBAMDN010000619.1, read as the reverse complement.
CTCTCATCCCATCTATCCATCCACTAAATCAAATCGACCGCACTGCCAAACGTCATCGATCGCATTGCCCAATGTAAAAAAAGAGTAACGTTTCAATACGTACAGTAAAGTAAGTATTACCACCCTCCGATAGTCCACCTAGCCTAGTTTTGTCTAGCTCGGGTCAACTGAAGTCTGGTCAACCCGGTTCAAGTCAACCATAGCAGAGGTCAACTAAACCGAGCCACCTAGCTTATGCCAAGTCTCGATCCATTGATGTATCTATTCCTCCTCAATTTCACCCTCTTCACTACCAGAATGGATAGCGGCTTCTTCCTTGGCTTTGACGGGGACAGCAGGTGGTGGTGTGCGGGTCCTTGGACGACGGTCGCGGTCACGATCGCGTGGGGAGCGGTCGCGGGGACTGGGCTCTCTTCTTGATCTCTATATTTAGGAGGATGTTTAGTGTTTTGTATGGGTTGTGGGAAGATGATGAAATTGACCAAACGGAAGGGGGAGTAGAGTAGAGTAGAATAGAGCAGTTTAGAGAGGAGAGCCAGACTAGAGTTCATGTGCAAGAATACTGGTTTAAGAAAAGGAACACGGGATTCCAGGCTATTTCGAAAAAGTACGAAATGGCCCCCTGCAGATATCTCTTGCTAATTAGAAGGAAAAACACGACGAACCTTTGCTACCCTCGCACTGCTGGCGCTTTCCACATCACTGTCAGCTCGACGTCGCCTACTTGCAGAAGGTCGATCATCCCCATAGGGCAACTCATCAATGCTTCCTCTTGGATCGCCTCTCCTGCGATAGAGCTTCTCACGCTCGTCCTCTCTATCCCTACGCTCGCGATCGTAATGGCTCATGGGCATATCCCGACGAGAACGATGCGGTCGGTCGAGATCTCGGTCTCGGTCACGTTCACGTTCACGTTCACGCTCACGGTCGCGGTCGCGGTCTCTCTCTCGCTCACGGTCACGATCGCGATCGGAACGACGACTTGGTGAGAGGAGGGAGTCTGCTGCGCCACCTTTTCTGTAGTTCTTTTCGCGGTCGGCGATGGCCTTTCGTCTGTCGGCTTCGTAAGCATCTGGTTCAGGGCTACGGCTAGATCTTCCTTGACGTCCAACGGGTCTGCGATCTCTGTCACGATGAGTTGGTCGGTCCACAGAAGCTCTATCTCGGCGTCTAAGTCGCTCCTTCTCGAAGTCTTCGTCCTTTTCTTTTAGTCGCTTGATTACTTTGTCAAAAGCGGAACGTCTCAGCTCCTCGGATGTTACAGCAAGATACTCCTCTGATTTTTCGATTCGAGCTCGAACCCTTTCATATGTATCATCAACCCGAACAGGCGGTTCAAGATGCTTGATGTAAGATCTCAAGAAGTCAGCAGCTTTGCGTTGATGACGCTCAGCTTGGTGCTTGTCGTCTTCATTTCGACGGGATACCTTCTCACGCAACTAGGCCATGTTAGATAATAACTCAGCTTATAAGTGGGAATAAGCTTACTCGTTCAAAAATCAAGGAGAGAGCGTCTCGATCAATGTTAGCAGTTCGTCGATCATTTTGCATTAGGGCAAGGAACTCCTCAAAGGGAGTCTTAGGCTTGATCTCAAAGAGTTTGTCCTAGCGAAAGTCAAAAAGATATTCAATGAGTTCTCACAGAGAAGAATACTCACATCAAGTACATCCAGAACATCGTTCCGGGTGCTTCGAAGGGCACGCTCTTCTTCTTCGACCAGATCCCAGAAGAGATCCAATGGCGATGATCCTGCCTGTCCTAGCATTCCCAGATACCTTTCGTCTGCTGCAATCAAAGGGTGAACTTGCTTCCATTTTGTACCTGCCTTGATCTTGCCAGCAGACTTTAGTTCTTGCAATACGGCCGAAAAGCGATCTCTGTTCTGGCGCTCTCTGCGGGATTTGAGGTTCTTCTGCTGTTGGCGGGCATCATTGAAAGTCTTTTCGAGATTCTTGATATGATTTTCAAATGCAGTCAACATATCGGATTTGCTCAAAGACTTAAATTTCTCGTCACCTTGAAATCGTTCGTTAGATTGGATGATACCTTGGGCTTCCGACCATCTCGTATATGGCTCCAAATTAAGGCCTTTGAGAATCTCAATCAGCTCGTCCATAGCCGCCTTGCGAGTGGTTGCTTCTTGCTCGATATTGGCCTTCTTCAGTTCAATGATATAATCCACGAACAATTGTCGACGTTCGTCATCGTCTTTCGCTGAACGGAAGATGGCCTCTTTTTCAATGGTAGGTCGAGCTGTTTTCCAGCGAGTATAATGCTTAATTTCTGGATGGCTTCTCAGCATGGTACCGAAATCTTTGCGAAGCTTTTCGATTCTCTCCTTCGCCTTGTCCTTTTCCATAACCCGCATTTCCACCGCATACTTCTCAAAAGCCGCTTTACGGTCCTTGGGATCTTTCAGTGCGCGGTATTGAGGGTCTTTAATGATCGATCGCATTGTATCCTCCCAGGTCGCAGATGGATCAACTTTGTTTCGGCGTAATAGTCGAAGGAATGCCGCTTCTGCTTCCTCAAAGGTTGAGTAGTCAGGGTCAGTATTAGCAGGAACAAATGCTTTAGCATTAGTTCCATTGGCATCATTTCCATAAGCAATCTGGCGCGCCTCTCCCATCGGCTCACGGTCGCGAGGAGCATCATACTGTGAATTTGAAAAGCCACCTCCAGCTACAAAGGTTGGAGCAGCTCTTTGTAAAGTCAGTGAACGAGATAAGCAACGAACACACAAGAACTTACGGCGCAACAGGAGTAGGTTCAACGGCCTCTTTGGATAGCGCTTGCTTGTAAACATCTGGCATTTCCCATGAGCTCTGCTTTGTCTCGGTATTGTACCAATATTTTCTTCCACCCTCTGCGGTATACTCTTTCCATGGCTGAGACGACAATGCGCGCTATAATAGAGGGTCAGCAGATATGCAAAGAGTTGAAGACTGATTTGTACCTCTGCTGGGGTCATCAACTCCTCCGGCTTTGTCCATTGTGTCGCCTTGGTGATGGTATTGTAGTAGTACACTCTGCCGTCGGCATTGCGCGCTTCCGACCACAGCGGTGGCGCGCCAGCATGGCCGTTGATTCCATTCATACCGTTCAGTTTGCAATGCGGTCTTGATAGATCGTGGTGGTCGGAGCGGTCATGAAGTGGTACAGAGGTTGTCTTTCGTCGGAAGTTCAGTCGCGTTTTGATCGATGCGAAATAAAGTAAAGCTCCCGCATTGGGTTTAGCGCGGTTTCTACGAACCCCAACTCACCTTTGGATCCAGGTGGGAACACCAACAGTACCTTTGTCTATAAGACGATGTTGGAAATTTTGGAAGTAATTTTACTTGATCTGTGTATTGTCATTGGCCAGAGACCCTTGCAAGCATTCCAAATTTCTACGTCGCACTCCAAAATCCTGGTACCTGGACAAGCGCAAACGCTGATATAATGGCGACTGAAGTGGAGGAACCTCGGTCTCGTGGAAGTGTGGACTTTACAGAAAGCTCTATTCTGGATACAATCATCCCACTGGCAAGCAATCTGAATATTGAAGAAGCTCTGAGTGGCTCAGTGGAGAGATTGGACGAAGGAACAGATTCCCCTCTTGCTGCAATTCCCCAGAGGGACACCTTGTTCTTCGGTAA
>JBAMDN010000618.1:0-46738 GCA_037074945.1 Tetracladium marchalianum | reverse complement strand
GGTCGTTGGTCGGATTACTTGGAGATGGAAGTCGTGCATGCGAAAGAGTTTTGCGATTGAGGTTCAAAGTTCGCTTAGTCATTAGCGCACAACCCGGCAGGATAGGGCAAGCAGCCCCAGACCTCAAGACGAAATCTTGGCGCTGAAACGAGAACCGTAGGGCACCAGAAATGCAGAGTAAGGTCATAATGAGATGGAAAATTACAGAACTGGGTGGGATATTGTGTTGATATTTCATTTACTATTGAAACCATCGAAATAGGGTGATGTGGTTGTGGTTGCACCTCACTAACATAGTTTTATTGGGAGCTATCATTTGCAGATCCTCAAAGAACATTATTCTAGGGTATATACTGTAGAACACAATTGCATTTACACCACATTCAAAATGTTTGTTTGGAAGAAGTACGTCTTTTTCATTCCCTATCAAGGCAATTGACATCTGTTCATGAAAAGACCCATAAATCGTGACCATTTACTCTCATGAAATGCATTTGATTGGCAAGCCCGCACAACCCCTTCCAATTGCCCTACCCAGCATTTGATATGTTGAGAGTAACCATTCCTTTCTCAGGACGAGTTGCTTAATCGAAAAGACCGAAACCCATATCCTCGTCGGACTCCTCCTTCTCCTCAACCTTCTCCTCCTCTGGTGCGGCCTCGGCAGCTCCACCGGCGGCAGCGCCTCCAGCAGCTGGTGCAGCACCTCCAGATCCTCCAGATGGGACGGAAGCCAACTTGGTGGAACCCTCAGCAATCAACTACCATTCGTTAGCATCTTACCCATCCGTCTAGTTTAAGATGTCGCATACCTCGTTGATGTCCTTGCCCTTGAGCTCGGAGATGAGGGTGTTAAGGCGCTCATCATCAGCCTCGATTCCAACAGACTCGAGGACACTCTTGATGTCCTTGGCGGAAGGAGAGGTGTTACCACCAAGGGTAAGGAGAAGGTATGCTGCGAGGTGCTTCATTTTGAGGCTGCGTGTGGTCAGTTTAGCACACTAGGTAGATGCACGGCAGGAGCGTACATTTGTGATTATTTGGAGGAGAACAGGAATCTCAATCAATTTAACCGCGGTGCCGGAGACTGAAAATACAAGTTCGACTGTTGATGTTGTGGTTATCAGTTTGCGAGGGAGAGATGCGAGTCGAGATTCAAAAGTTCGCGGGCAGGAAAAGTGTGAGCTAGCGGCCGCATGGGGATGCAAGCGAGGCGCTACCTGTACTAACCCCATTCCTTCCTGGAGCTCTCTTCACTTTGCCTTTGAATATACAGAACGAACCTGTTGATAACATCGTTCAAATCGATATTTTCCCTTTCTTTTTCCCTGTTAGCAATATTTTCTACAAAAATTGCTTTTGAAATTAGCACAAAAGTTAAAATGGCAATATGATTGTCCTCATGTCAGTCCACCTCACTCTGCGTTGGACAAAGGTCCACGATACTTCAGGTCCCTCTTCTGTCTGCAAATTATTGAGTGGATTTGTATTGTGTCTTAGGTATAATACAGAATGACGTCCAAAAATGAGGACGGTCATTCCACATGGTATGGGTGCCATAGTCTTTATTCCTCACTAACCCATAGGCTGTCACGTGACCATTCAAGCATAGCTGGAATTCTTGTCCAAAATCGCGCCTCACCTTTAACTTGATCCCATACCTTCTACAGCAGAACGACATACGCAGCACAACATACATTTCTCGACCCGTTCCCTCCTACACCAGTTGTGTGCAACTTTGCAGATGTATTTATAACCTCCCATATCTACACACCGCGCGACTTGCGTCCGAGGGTTCCCATCATCTCAGCTGTCTTCATCAACGTCCTCTGAATCATCCTATTGCCCACCATGCCAGTATGTACACCCTATACCGCACCCCGCACCTTATTGTCACTAACTACTCTTTCTAGATTGGTGATCTCCTTGCCCAAATCTCCGGGGAGCCCAGCCCTACGCTTCCTCCCACCTCATCCTCTGTTCCCAAGCGCAAAGCAAGTGGCGACTTTCCAAAGCAAGCAGAGAAGCTGCAGCGTACGAACAGCAATGCATCTCCTGCTAACTCTAGCCGACCGATCGTCCAACCCGCTAGGCCTTCTACTGTCGGCTCCTCGATGGCTAAGATGAAGTTGGATCGCAAACCCCCACCACCAAGTCCTACTACAACCTTTCAGAATGGTCGTCCAACCCCTCCTCTCGCTACCGACCCGGCCAAAGCACCAAAGAAAGGGTCCTTTGCAGAGATTATGGCAAGAGGAAAGCAGGCACAGGCGAGTTTGGGACAGGTCGGCAAGATTCAACACAAGAAGATAGAGAAGGCACCAAGCAAACGGGAGAAGGTGGAAATGAGGAACCAAAAGATTGAACGCATCCAGAAGAACACCGGTCCGAATGGAAAGTTCAAAGTTGCCGCAACAAAAGTGATCGGACGTCTTGATCAGCAGAAGGTTTCCAAGTCTGCTCCTGTTCTTGAGAGGAAACCAAAGAAGGCTGCAGCCGCTACGACTGGATATACTGGTACTGCTCGTCCTAAACCAGGTGGTGTGCAAACTACTTCGAAAGCTTCTAGTTCTTCCGCGTCGCGTTACAATCGACCGGCCGAGAGATACCGTGATGATCAACGTCCTGCGAAGCGATACGCCAGCGAGGAGGAGGAAGACGAAGAGGACGAGGACGACTATGATTCTGATGGCTCTTCGGATATGGAAGCGGCTGCTTTTGAGGTGGACGAGGAGGAGGAACAGGCGGCTCGCATTGCTCGACGAGAAGATGCCGAGGCTTTGGCTGAGGAGAATAAGTTGAAGCGAGAGAAGGAGGAGAAGAGAAGGAGGCTCGCGGCCATGGCCAAAAACCGACGATAGATAATTTCGGGAGTTGTCTTATTCTAGATTGGGTAGCAAGGTTTCTTAGGGTCATGTTTAGTATATTCTTTTGGTGGGCAAAGGGCATGGGGATGGACTTTCGGACGGCCATTTGATGCTTTAGCGACATGGAGTTTGGGATTCATAAGCATTTGACGGGCGTCTTTATTCATACCTTAAGTCTGGCATTGTGTTTTTGTTCAGACAGCGGCATTTTTAGGAGCAAGAATAAAACCTATAAACAAATCTGACGTTCCTATTTTGAGCTAGTGTTACATTCTGGGCAAGGTGTCGACTTCTCGAGATCCTGCATAAAGACTTTCCTAGCTTTACAAATTCTTTTCAGGAGGAACTACCTCCACTCTTTGCGTTGCCAGCGTTCATTGACTTCCTTATATACAACAACAATCTTATTCACGATGTTTGCAAAAGAATTTGGGAGTCGAGGTACAGAACACAACCTACTCTCAAAATGGCACGATCAAGCTACATTAATTTGAATGTTCTGAAATGATTGGCATCTAGCCTAGAAGATAGGCTTCATAAGATCCTTATACTGCGGTCCGAAACATGACGATTCCATTGAACACATCTTTGGCGTGGGCTTGACGGTTCCTGAAAGCACTCGATGGTATCTCTCTCTGAGAGTCTCTTTCACAACTTCACCTAGAAAAAGGCGGTGAGCAAATAATCATGTGAAAAAAAAGGCAAAATTCAGGAGTGCTCTTTAGAGCACTCCTTAGAAACCACCCGGCGGATGGATTTTTAAAGCCCTGTTTTAACCCCATAGCAATCATAATGTTAGTTTTGCGACTTGACAAGGTCAGCGTGGAACCGCTCAGGTACTGAGTTAGTTTTTTTTTGATTAAATGAGCGCCCCCTTATGTTGGATTATACATGTTGTCACCAAAAAATAACGAAGCCGCGAAGTATATTCTTGGCATGGCGTGATCCACTTGGGATCGATCGGTCTGATTGAGTGGTGCTGTACAGCAAAAGCTTAAAGCGCGTTCGGCACCTAGATTGAGGGTTGGAGCGAGATGATCATTGATTTAACGCCCTGATTCATAGTCATCTTTGATACATTTTTGCTTGAATGATGGAACATATGTGCTTTGTTAATCATGATAGGTATCGACCCAAAAGACCTTCCACTGCATGATGAGACGTAAGGAAGAATTACCATATCTTAATATCGAAAAGAAGAAAGCCTTCCTCCATGATGTGAACGGGAATTATGAAGCCAGATCCTTTGCCAAATTCTTGTTTGTGTGGGTATGATATTTACACTTAAGCTTCCTTCTCCGCCTTTACCGCCAATCTCTTCAACTTGCTCTCCTCATTGTCCCTGTTCTGCTTTTCATAATGTGCCACTAATTCATCCATACCCCTTGGTCCCTGTCCAGCCACAACATTGTATGGGGAGCCAGTATTGAACATCCTAAGCACCACATTAGAAACCATACCCCTCCATGGCCACATTCTCCTGTCCTGAACTTACTCTGGGAATTTCAAGTTGACGTATTTCGAACCCACTGCACTCTGGTACAAGTTCCTGTCGAAAGCAGCCTGCTCGATCATCTGGGTGTGGAGGGAATTGCGAGCAACCCACTCATCCTTGAACTGGGAATAGCTGTTGATGAGGTTGGTGAAGCCTTTGAACGATCCATCGGCATTGGGTCTGGAGATGGTATAAACGCCGACTGAGATTGGAACGAGGGCGATAGCGACGAAGAATTGAGTCTGCAAAACATCAGTATTCTGTCCAGTATCCTAGGTGAAGACCTACTCCTAAAGACTCAGTCTTTGGACCGGAGTGGTGACCATGGTCGCCGTGTCCGCTGGCGTATCGTCGTGTGGACCGCCCAATTGATATGGGTAGCCTCTCCGCAGATTGGACTGCTTTCCGTCTGAGTGCAAACATGATGTGGTTCAAATGATCTGCAAATGCGGTAAGGTCGTCTTCGAGATGAGGTTGAGAGCTTCAGAGGTTCGGCGCTCACGTGATCGTTGATCACCTCAAGAAAAAGTGGAACCGCGAGGCTACCGTATCTTGACGTCGCTTTCAGCGCGGCTGCGGCCACTTGTCCTCAAAATGTCGACTAATCAACTGGAAACGAGTATCGCGAATTTCGAGTATTTACGGTCGTTGGAGGACTCTGATTTCTATTCTGACACCGACGGAGAATCAGTTGCCTCTCTTGAAACCGACGACGGTCAAGATCACAAGCCGGAGAAGATACTCGCACAACATCATCCAAAGGAAACTCTCTGTACGTGGTATTTGGTGAAGTGGGAAGATTGTCCTGTCATACGATCGAGTTGGGAAAGTGGCGATCTGTTTACAAAATATCCACACCTGCTGAAGGATTGGACGGTGGAGAAAGAGCTACAGGCACAGGGAAAGGCGAAAGCATTGGATATCGAAGCCTTCGAATTCGCGGTCCTAGAACTTGATATTGCGGAACGAAAACGACGGATATTGCGACGATTTCGGAGAAGACTCGCTCGCATGATTTCAGCTGTCAATTCTTGAAGTCGGAGCAAATATCAACAAAATGGTCTACATATCCACCAGAGCCCTTCTAGGCATTGCCTACTTCTGTCTACCAATATTCGCTCAGGTAGACACCGAAGCGGTATCAACGGAAACTATTTGCGAGCCGGAAGATCCAACTGATTGTTATCCTCGCATCTTTGTACCAACCGAGAAGTTCCAGGTCATTCGAAAGGGACAGGATATCCCTCCTGCTTTGCACGTTCGGCTGAATATTTATACCGGTCTGAAAGAAGCAAGGCTTGATATTCCAATGGAAGGTGAAGAAGAGAATGGATCGACTATACAGATACAGATTCCCGATGGTCAAGATGTTGCAGTGGTGGAACAACCCGAAGAAACAGGGCAAGTGGCAAAGTCAGAACCAGAGCCAGAGCCAGAGCCAGAGAAATCAGCGTTGAGAGACCAAGTTCCCTTCAAAGCCCCAATCTACGAATCAGCCGGAAAAGTTGTACCACCCCCTCCAGGATCAGATGACATGACAACCTTCCAGACAGCCCTGGTAATGGTTCAGATGGGCGCAAGAGCCTTTGACCAAGGTTTAAACGATCTGGTTGAGTTGTCCCACGATATATATTACGGTGTTGAAATCGTTAAGTCGGGGCCAGTTCTGGAGAAGCTAATTTGTCTCCTCCTTGGGGAGGGAATAGAAGGGAAGGACGCGAAAGAGCGGGAGCGTGATCACAAAGCCACAAAGATTCTTTCGGCAGCGCTTCAAAATAATCCAACAGCATTGAAGGAGGTAGACGACTCCTGGAGATTGGTCATTTATCCAAGTTGCGCATCAGATGCGGTGGCAGGGAATACCAAATCCAAATCTCCCGACTTTGTCAGCAAATTTCGAAATCAACTTGGAAAGGAGAGAGATCCTGTAGTTCTGAGAGCGAAGGTTACTGCCATTTCCCATCTTCTAAGAGTGCCAAAATTCCGCACCGTTTTCTTGGAGAAGAAGGGAATGGAGTTGTTACTTGCCATATTCCTGAAAAAGGGTGACAAGTGGGACGGCGTCAAGAAGAAAGTCGCTCAACTTGTGGGAGACAATTTCTTGGACGAAACGATGGGTGCAGAGCTGGGAACTTGGCCCAAAGGTTCAGTCGCTAGCGATAAATTGTGCCAGACAAAGGGGAAGATGTTGCAGGACGGTTGTTGGGAGCACCATGTTCAAGCCTATGGTAAGGAAAGTGGTGCTGGGAGTTGGGTAGGAGACTTTTTGTCTCTGCTGAATGAATGTAGGATCAGCGCAGGGACAATCGACAAGGAATTGTAGATACCATCTCAATTCATAGAATGGCTGACAGTATAATAATAAATCGACTTTTTACGCACCAATCTGTGTATTAGTACTTCTGTGCGACAGGTATTTGTTACTGTAGCAATGTTCTACAGGGCCTTGGACTCTTGGCTTTTTAAGGTACTTGACATTAGATTTCGATTTACTATGATGACATAACATACAATTCATATTCAAAGAAGACGAATTCTGTTCATTCACAAGCATTCAACTACGCCTACAATCATACAATGTTTTTACTTTCCTTGGCACGCTAATCCTTTTTGGTCTAACTGGAGAAGAGTTCAGTATCAAATCTGGAAAAATCTCGACCTTTCTCACATAGTCACCAAAAACATCGAACAAAATGTCTGCTTTCAGTTTTTCATTTGCCGGAGATGACATAGAGGATAACTCAATAGACAACCTATCAGGAAATCCACTACCACCACAAACCCACCGACATGCTGCAGAAACCGGCACACTCAGTCCAAAATCGTCTTCAGCCTTTCCGATCGCGGGGCAAAACCTGTTGAAACCAGAAAGTCATGATTTGGAATCTATGTTGAAAGCTTTGCCGTCAAAACTCTGTTATTCAACTTTAACTATCAAGCTTGATGATGGATCAGAGGTCGCGATTCCAAGAAGAGAATTATGGGATGTGAGAGTACAACTCATGGCTGAGGAAGATGATGAAGGACTTGGTAATTTGGGAAAGGATGATGTGAGGACTGGCATTTATGAGGGTGGATTCAAAAGCTGGGAGAGTTCAGTAGATGTGGTAAAAGTTTTGCATAGGAGAAGTGTCACGGAGTTTTCTGGCAGGAGAAAGATCATCGAGGTTTGTGGTATTTCCCTTCAAAAACTTAGGGAGTGCTAAACAGGTTTGTAGCTTGGGTGTGGAACTGCGTTACCTTTACTTGCCGTTTTTCAGTGGTTCCTCCAAAGATCTGGAAATGACGGTCTTGATCTTGGATTTGCGGATTACAATCCTACCGTCCTTCAGCTTGTAACACTTCCAAATTTGTTATTAAGCTGGGCACAGATCAACTGGGTTGGTTGGGAGGCTGAGAGCGAACTTGAAATCACCCCGGAACTGATTCGAGACTTCCTCCAAACTCTCCAGTCACGCCAGATTACACTCTCGTTCTTCTCTGGAGCATGGAGTCCCGAGTTTGTTGAACTCATTTCTCAAAAGATGACTTCAAAAACATCAGCCGTCACTATCATTGGAGCAGAGACCATCTATTCGCCTGCTGCGTTAAAATCGTTTGCAGAAACACTTCTCGAATTGCTGGATGCACTGCCTGATGATAACAAAACAGCGATTGTTGCGGCGAAAAAGGTTTACTTTGGAGTCGGGGGTTCAATGGAGGATTTTTGCAATTTGATTAGAGACAAAGGAAGGAGTGTGCAGCAGATACGGGAGGAATCTGACGGCGTGAGGCGGGCGACTGTCGAAGTGGTCAATCCAGCACCTTGAAGTGATTAGATTCTCTACTAAATATCAAACATTACACAACCTTAACCCAAGAAACATGGCGGAAAGGTGTTGCGTTGCTGTGTACGGATCAGTCTATCACCCCCGTTACCATGCTAGGAACTTGGTGCTTCCTATCTTGGGGACAACATGAACATTTGCACAAAAGGCCGAGACATTTTCAACATCGGCCAAACCAGCAGCAATTCTGGTCTCTTAATTCTTATTCCTCACTAGACCCGCAAACACGCTATTGAGAAGAGTTCGACTTACCACAACAGTCATAGATACAGATTCAAGTTTTGAGTAGTATTTGTATTCATTTTAGGAGGACTTCATAGTACTAGAGCATCCACGCCCATTTTCACGCATCGCAGTAAGTCTAACATTGGTATTTACACACAATTGATAACGGCCATCAATACCCAACTACTTCTTTCCACCACTCTTCTTCCATGCCGCCGCTCGTCGACTCGACTTTGTCTTCGGCTTTCCACCACCACCAGCCTTCTTACTCTTCAAATCCTTAGGCTTTCCAGTTCTGAGTGCACGGTGACCTTCAAATATAATCTTCTCGGGAGTCTTGGCAATACCCTCAATTCCTCGAGTCACCACCGGCGTGCTGTTTGCGCCTGAGCTTTCTGGATTTCTCAACTTCGCGGCTCCAGCTCGACCGAGCAATCTTCCCGCACGTCCGTGTAAGGATGATGCCTCAGAGGTTACTTTGGGATTATAGATACGGTTCTTGTCGGTAGGTTGGGATTTTTTGTTTCTCCCCTTCGAAGCCGCAGAGGCGAGTGCAGTATTCTTGGCTGGCTTTGCTCTTACCACACGAAGAATTCGGGGAAGCATAGGAGGGTATTTTTTCTCGTTGAAAAGAAGAGCAGCTTCAACCGAGTTGGGATCCTGGTCATCGAGTTAGTCTCTGGAGGATAGAAAAGATTGTCACTTACCACAAATTGCACATACGCAAATCCTTTGCCAACACGAGTTTTTTCGTCCCGTACGACGCGTACACTTTCTACGGTTCCAGCTTTGCCAAATTGTCTCCATAGTCCCTCTTCGATGTCAGATGGGATCTTCGAACGTTTTCGCTCATTCTCGCCGTTGGAGTCCACCATGCTCTCATCGTCCACAAATCCAAGATTGCCGACGAATACACAACGCTTATGATCTGTCTTTGCTGGATGGGCCACACCGTCAACTCGCAAGTGCCTGTCCAATACCATGGTTCCGTTCAACTTCTTGACTGCCTCTCGGGCTGCATAAGCAGTGGAATATACAGCGTAGGCGTTTGTGCTCTTCGTTGTTTCTACTCGAACATCCTTCTTGGCAAAAGCAGCCTTTTTGGGAAGCGAGGGTGTAGCGAAAGCAGTGGATCTAAATCGCAAAGACTCTACTTTATGAGCTGGCTTGTTCTCGGGGGGTGCGGGAAGATCTTCGAGGAACGAGCTCAAATGTCGAAGAAGAGTTTTGTTGGCGGATTTTGACGAGATGGCTGAGCTACAGACATTGGCAAGAAATACGGTTCGTGCTGCTTTCTCAAGCTCTGAAGCAGAATTGTCGGGTACTAGAGATTCATGTAGAGGCACGTCTGAGGGCGCAACTCGTATGGTAGGTCTTGCTTCTTCCTCCTCTTCTTCACTTCCAGACTTGGATTCCTCCTCTTCATCATCATCCTCATTTCTTGGACCGGCCTCTTGCGTTGCTGCCATCCTCTGACGCTTAATTCTTCTCTCGGCCTGTCGTTCGGCTTCCTCTTTCTCCTCTGCCTCTACCAGCTTTTGCATATATTTCCCCTCCAGATCTTCGTCCTGGTCTTTTCGTTTTCGCTTTTTCTCTGGCTTCTGGGTGGCCTCTAGTATTTGCTCCAACTGGACTCCAGAATCCGATTCTTCCTCGTTTTCGGATAGCTCATCGAGATCTGCATCTTCCAAGTCCTCATCTACACTGCTGAGATCCTCATCGTCCCCAGAGTCTTCAGCCTCGGCATCGGATCCGTCTTCTGATCCAGTTTCGACATTCTGTTTCCTAGGAGGCGGAAGCTCTGTGTAACGTGATTTGGGTGGTACTTGGACTGGTCCTGCCTGCGAGATGTAAGTAAGGTGTTTTGCAAAAAGACTAGAGGTAACTCACGGAGGAGGAGAAAAGTAGAGCCAAACTGGGGTCGACAGCTTTGGCACTCCAGATATTTTGATCTTTTGGCTTGGAGATGCCATTGTTGGCAGCCTCCAGCGACTCGGCTTCTTTGCGACTGCGTTTTCCCATTGCGACGGTTGCAAATTCAATTCCAATTTATCTTGCAGAGTTGGGCCATAGAAATCTTATCAGCGCCAATTATTTTTTTTAGTTCCGATGTAATTATTCCTAATACGGGTGAACGGGATTCATTCTGCCCAAACACGCCCACCGCCAAATACGATCGGCTGGTCTACTGAGCGCAACGCAACTTTCCCACTCTCACACCTACACAACCTTGATTCTAATACCTGCACCCAATATCTCGGTTTACGTAGCTCGTCCACAGCACTGTCTCTGATCTCCTCAAGCAGGGGCTTCTCTGATAGCCTCTTTTACCGATCCGTTCTGCAGCAAAATCCAACTCCCAGTTCACACCCTCATCGCGACAGCCAATTCTCCCTCCTCCTTTGGCACGTTATGTGATTCTTCGACAACGCACAAGAGTGGTTTACTGTACAATTGAATACAAGATGAGCGTGGAAATGCAGCAAGTGGCAGATGCCATACTACAAGCAGCTGGTCATATCTCCTCTCAGGACGAACTGAGTGATGTCGAGATGGACGGTGACGGCTCAAGCAGCTTGAGCGAGATCGAAGAAAAGGATCAGGAGGACGAAGGCGAACTCTCAGACGAACTAAGCAACCCTTCCGACGACGAGAACGACTCCGAGGCAGAAACAGAACGTCTCGACGAATCTCCAAATAAATTCCGACCCCACAAAGACGTTGTTCTTAACTCTCACAATGATAGCACGACCTACGAATCCAGCCCTAGCAAGCTCCACAACCAAGTCACTGCGCACGATTTAGAAGAGGACGACGACGATGAGCCTTTGTCCGACGACGATCTTTCAATCAATGAATCTCCAGACTCTCCCAAAAGCTCCGTCCACGAGGATGCGGAGCAGGCGATCGTGACAGTCCCTACATCGACGGAAGCTTCCTCTGTCGAAAGCAAGACGCTACTCTCTGTTTCGGACGGCGACACAAGAAAGCGCAAGCGATCCATCATGGCAGGAAACGGGCTAGATGACGAAGAGCCTATGCCCAAGCGTATTGGATCGATCATGGGGCTTGCCAATGACTACGCAATCGAGGATGATACCAACCCTGAAGAAGACATCGAACAATCACATCCGAATAGTGGCAACATATCCGACGAAGAAGGTGAGGATGCTCAGGAAGAAGAACCACAGGAGCAGCCGGTGTTGGCAGAAGATGAGCACCCCGCTGTTCCTGATGCCCCGCCGTCCCCAAAGCGAAGGGGTCGTAAAAAGAAGAAGATCGCCGATAATGGAGTTCATCTACACGCCGACTCGGGTCACGCGCCTTCGACTGCAGATTTAAATGACGAGGAAACTCCCAATGGAGAAGAGGAAATGGCAGAAGTGGAGGCCGAGGACGAAGCTGATGCTCAAACGAAGAACGAGGAAGAGCGTAAGTTTTCATTTCCTTCGGCCATGAATGGAGCTGACGTATCATGGTAGTCGAAAGGAAGAGAGTTGCTCTGGATCAACTGGGGGAAATTGAAAAGCAGTTTACAATTTTCAGAGACAGGTCCGCCATAACCACTCCCCCCTCCACCCACTCCTTCCTCTCTTAATTTATCTACCTTTACTAATATGTATCAGACTCCACGAGGACCGACTAGAGCAACTCAACAGAGAAGAAGCGATGCTTAGGCAAGCAAAACCCACTCACCCCGAATATCTTGCGATGATGCAATGCATTGATGCTCGACGAGACGAAAGGATACGAGTAGCTCACAAGGCGCGTGATTACGGATTGGAGACCTTAAAAATATTTGCTGTTTCTACGAGGAGCCAAATACTCACCCAATATCAGCAAGAAGTTCGAGAGGCCCGGGAGTTGCAGCTCGAACAATTGGGCAAACAATGGTATGAGATACAGCATGATCGACGAAGCTACGCAGGCAGCGTGCCAGATTATACACTGAGATTTCCTACGAGGAGATCTCAACAAGTTCAAAATCAGGTGGCATACAGCAATGAAGTGTCCATTCTATCGGGTATCGCAAAATATGTTGGGTTCCCAGCTGCCCCTCCTATGCTCCCCGCCTCGGCAGCCGAGATGGAAGAAGATTTCGAAAAGATGGGTGTAAGTAGACTTCAATCCTCAACTATACCTGTAGCCTAACATTCTTTGCCAGCGAGCGAAACCTGTACAGGCATCCGCAGCTTTACCATTCGCAGAGTTGGCGGCACTGAGATCGGTAGGCTCATCGTCACGCTTCAAGCCAGCAGAAGAACGATTTATCGAACAGACTCCTTGGGCAAATCCTCAACATCCTTCTCACGCCCATCTCATCCAGCGACAAAACTCGGCTCAACAAGCACCACGTACAACGAGTCCATTCTCGCAAGTTCAGGTTCCTCCTCGAAGACATTCCCACCACCAAGCTGGGCCTATTCAAGGAACGTTTTCGAATCCGACCGGTCGGATTTCGCCCCATAACCCATTCACTAATTCTCACACCATAGCACCATCCCCGCTTGGTAGCCGGCAAACATCACTATCCCCTCAAATTAATCGTCCCCCAATATCTGCACCCGATGTTCCAATGACATTGGGACTTCCCCACTCACAGCAACCTCGATCTCGTGAATTTGCGAAGGACGTCAGACGGGAACAGGCCACCGCAACTGCGGGTCAATTTTGATGGACTAATGTATGATTACGATGAGATTGGACGCGGAGGAGTTATTGAGACAATGCATTATTCGGAGTACAGGGCAAAGGGACGACATCTACCCACGATTTGTTTCCGGGAATTTATGGTTTTATATATAGGACGGCATATCACCATGGAGTCATCTAATGTGACAATCTGTCCGTTTGAATTTGAGAATTTTCGTAACCATTTCCATGTAAACGCCGGTGATCATACCATAATATGCCAAATGTACATGTGCTGTTCCATTCGGAATCCAGCTATTTTATACAGAATCCTACTTCTATCCTCTTCGCCTGCTCACGTCCTTATTTTACTGATGGTCCACTTGTAATTGTGCTTGCTCCAGCTCGCGGCAGTTGTATCGGGGCGTCGGGAACTTTGACATCCTCGAACTCGTCTTGCGAAACGGCTTTGATCGTAAAGGAGTCTGGCAGAGCAGATCATTAGCGCCAGAGCCGGAAAGACATGTATTGCGTCCAAGTACTCACAAACACCAATAATGAAGCCAAACAATCCCATGCCGACAAGCGTATTCTTGACTAGATATGGTCTGCGAGCTCGGATGAGAGCTGCTGACTGCTTGTAATTCTTGTCGTAATACGACGACTGAGGTAGGCTGCAAAATGTCAGTTCCGAAAGCGTTCCATATCGATTGGAAATCCTTACACTCCCATGTTGCGGTAATGTTGTATTTTGTGTGAAGTCGAAGAGAATATTATGGCGCCACAAGTGAGTGCAACTGGAGAAGGCTTCGTTTTTAAGGTGCTTGGCGCGAGACGGACCGCGTCGCTGTCTCTCTCTTCAACTTCATCGTCAACATTTCGCAGCCTTGTCGCCTTTTCGAACAACAACCCAAGAATGCAAGCAGATCCACCGCCTGGACATCTATAATCCGCAACGACAAACTTTGATCATTGATGTGCCTGTCTCCATTTCACATGCTGTGCCTAGCTACGGTCTAGCTAGCAGCTGCCTTTCCTCTTTTGTAGAGCTCCTTCGCAGTTGTCACAAAAAAGCACACTTTGAAAAATGGCGACGGTTGCGCTGGACGTTCAGCAATCGATCAAACAGCTCAATGATGCCCGCAAGCTTGTACTGGGCGATGCCAACTATTACCCCCAGATCATCCAAGGAATACTTCCCATAATCGGGCCTGCCGCTCAGGTGGAATTGCGCAGATGGGGGGCCGACTTCTTTGCAGAGACCTTTGCGACTCCCGCTGTGCCCTCGCAGCAGAAGGAGGCTCTCTGCTTGATGGTATTGGAGACATTGAAGACGATGATCGAGAATCCCCAACAAGATGCGACGGTTATAAAGAGTATTGTACAGGCTGCCGCGAGTATATACCCCTTGGTGGTCAGATGGACGTATGTTATTCCTCCCTCGTGCCTGCCTTCATGAAATCCCAATGCTCCGAATGCCTGCTGCCATACTATGATATACTCTCCCAACATGCTGCTGGTTTGCTTGGATGAATCTAACACTGCCTGGAACAGAATAAATAATGCCTACGATAAAGACACATGGGAGCGAATGATGGCTATTAAATCGAGAATTCTACGAATATGGGATACTGCTACCCCTGGAGTGCGTGCGTGCTGCATCAAGTTTGCTCAGAGAGTGGTGATAGCGCAAACTGCAGGTCCTGAGGGTGATCCAAGGGTAAGATCGAATTCAAGGTGGAATGGTACGTCAGCTAACACTTCACAGCGCGGTGAGCCTTCTGAAGTATCTCTAAGCATCGTCCCCCCCAACCACACAATTCTGGCGCCACGAAATCTTGAGGCAGAAGCATCTGGCTTGTTAGATAGAATGTTGGCAGTCTTTCACGAAAACTCTGGGTGCGTACGACTCTATTACATCCACCTTCCTCAACTAATGTATCTAGCGATGCCGTCCTTATTGATGCCACTCTAAACTCTCTATCTACTTTGATTCGTACACGTCCCCAAACTGCCAATAAAATCTTGAATGCCATCTTGAATTTCAATCCATTGAAGCAAGCCAACTCTCCCATAACTTCGAAAAGCCGAGTAATGATCAAATCGATGGAAAAGACCACCCGAATGTTGCTTATCCATATACTGAAACGGTACAGACCCCTCATCTACATTGTGTGCAAATCAATACTGACCGATCTAGTGAACCTCAAAATCCTTTGGCTGGTAGGATCCATCAGTACATTGAGCGTATGGTGCGGTCGAAAACTGAGATATTCGACGAGTTGTCAAGGAAACGAGGACCGCCAGAATCTGTGGATGGGCTTGATGCAGCCAAAAGACAGAAGCTAGCACAAGCACAAGCAATCCCAACGCCTCCTCAAGCACCCAAATTCCATGTCCCTCCATTGGCCCCAGGTCCTCATACAATCGCCGAGCTGTTTACAATCACTACGGATGAACTGCTAAAGGCCTTTGATGTTGCAATGCTGTCCGAGGACTTGGTCGTGAAAATTGGGATCACCATCTTGCAGCGAATTGATGCCGACACTTTGAATCAAGCCATCGAGGTATGTCATCTCATCTATTCTAGTCCGCGTCTAACATTTCCTAGGGTGTGAAAAAGAGATACGATGACATGGAGAACACACCGCCGCCACCACCTCCTCCACCTAAAGTCCTGAACCCAGTCACAGTTCCAATAATGGCGGCTGAGGAGGACGAAGATGATTACGATCCTGACTTCACCGCCGCTGAAGATACGGAGCAAATTCTCAATAAACTTGACAATTTAACACCCGAACCACCAAAGACAATCCCTGATATGGAGCTGAAAGCTTTCAAATTACCTCCTGCACCGCAATTAACGACCGCACAAGCTACCGAGATTGGCCAAGGAACTGTTTCCAGAGTATTCGGTGTGATGCAAACCTTAGACGAATCCGGGAAGAAAGCAAGGTCTGGTATGAACAGACTTGCCGCTAGCTCCTATGATAGAGATGCATGGATTACCATCATCACTCGACTTGCGACCCGTACTTCTGCTGGCCTGGACAACTCGGCCGAATCTGTAAAAGCGGAAGCAAATGCATCCGCCACTCTCAGCGACACAATCCGGGATTCATTATATCTCTACGTGCTGGAGGACTTTCGAAAACGCATTGATGTTGCTGTCACCTGGCTTTGTGAAGAGTGGTATAATGACAAAATTCAGGCTAGAATGAGTAATGATGCTGTCAGGCATTATGATAAATGGGTGGTCAAAGTTCTGGACAGCATTGTGCCATATCTGGATGCTCGCGACAAGATCCTCACTCGATTTCTCAGCGAAATCCCTGAATTGAGTGTGGAAATTCTTGAGCGTGTGAAAGGCCTTTGCCGAGATCCTGCGATGGTCAACCTGTCGATCACAAGTCTTCTTTACTTGGTAATGTTCCGACCACCAGTTAGAGAACTCGCTCTTGATGCCGTGGAGGATGCGTGGGCGACTTGTAGGTGCATCTTTCTTTTTTCCAGTGACACCTTGCTAACCTTCTGTAGACGATGATGCGAAACCAATGGCATCAAAATACCTCTCAAAATGGAGACCAGGTTTTGCCGAACGACTAAAAAGTGTAAAAGATAACGGCGAAGAAGAGAAAAAAGAGAATGGAGTAGTTCCTGCTGCTATCGAAGCATGAACTTGACAGGAGACGATGTACCTTGTACTTTATTTGGCAACGCTCGAGAACTTTGCATGGATGGAGTTTGGGAAGTGCTTGATACCTGATACCAGGATGGGATGATGATGGGGTGTAAATTATGGAGTTACCCTTAAGAACAAGTGATCTGCTCTGGGAAGTAAACTAGTTTTAACAAATTTGTGTACTGAATGAGGCTGGCCAAGTGTGGAAATAGGACACACGGCCGTTGCTACCGAATGAAGACGCACTACTACAATACCAAAAAAGATATGCCCTACTTTCTTGATATGCAAATGTCAAAGGTAGTCAATATCTATCTACCTTAATTCAGAATTCGAGACGTTTTGATACGGGCTTAACATCCTCCTCCTCATAACATCGTCGTAGCCACGTAGCGAAACAAACGGCATATGATTGATGTAGGAGCAATGTAGTAGTTAGTATATCAGGCATGTAATCTAATATTCCCACTTGTACTATCTATCTGTATCACAACAACCTTACTTTGTAGATGGAATGTGCAAACCCGTTTTCATTGGACGAGGGCACATATTTTATTGATGTAGCTACCATCTAAAGTTGAGTCATGACTAATAAACTCTCAGGGTTTGAAGATAGCCGTCCTCCGTACTTCCAAAGTTGTTTGCCATATTTTGACTTCGCAACAATAATGATTGCCAGGGGCAACGAGAGACTGGAAATGAACGCTCTGTTAGTGTTCACTAGTAGGAGTTGCTGTTGAAGCAGGTGAAGGAAGAATTCAATTAAATTCCATGAACCCCTAGACACGGAAAGCTGGTGCTTTGACCTCCTCTCTATTTACCTCATGGAGGATCGTGGGGAGATCGCCTGGAAAACAGGTCACTGAAATTTCTTACCGTAGTCCTTTGTCAAGCAACTTCAATTTTCAAGCAAACAACAGCCGCTTTATAATTAGAAAAATCATGCTGCACTTTATGTGTTTCAAATGTTGAAACGACCAGTGACGCACTTTATCTCGTTCCGCCTCCCTTGCATTACCGAGGGCGGCTAATTGAATAGGGGCGGCGTCTGCGGGCGTCTAAGTACCTGGAATTCAGGTTTTTCCGAAAGCCGACCCTCTGAGGCTAGTGCGCATTTGAACTTCTGTCAGCCTTGGATACCTTTTGCATACTTCCACTGCGACCCTCAACAACAACCTTTTTCCTTTCGAATTGATACAACCTGATATCCATAATACTACCAATTGGAACAGTGTATTTCATCCTTCTCTTCGACGTTGCTAGGTACTATCGATTGGTCAGACGGTTTGCAAATTTGGTACCGACTTTTGGAACACTTGGGTGAGACCGACCGACTTTGGACAACCTCATTCTGCCGACAGAAATCTATGAGGACGACCTCGACACCAACAATCAGGAAGGGCGTGGTGCAATGAGCTTTTTTTCTCTTTGATATTCACAAGGGTAAAAGTATTTTTGGTAAGTTCCTTCTCTTCAGCCTTTTCCTCTCTTTCCCACACCTCCACATCCACAACCACACCCATATCCATACCAACATACACACAACACCTCTCTAGCAGAGAACTCAAGGTCGTTCGCGATGTGGTCGTCATTTAATACGAAACCAAACACGCTGACTAAACTAATTTGGCCAGAAAGCGGTCCTCTCTCCAACCATCTTGCCCATAACCTTGCGCCGATACAACCTACAGAAGCACTCTCGTTTGCCAACCTGCCCATTATGAGCTCTATCAATGGAAATTCCGATTCTCTCCACCGTGCTCCCAGCTCCATTCGCACCGTCCCTGCTGAACCCCTCCAACTCGATACAATCTCCTCTTCATCTAATGACGACTCGAGACGAAGCCAGAACAGGCGGGAGTCCACGGGACTACCTGCAACTGCTTCTTCTGGTGCGCCTTCTTCTAAATCATACGGCAATATCAGCTCGGGACCTCCACTGTCGTGGCAGAACAATCCCTCTGTCTCCATGGGACTGATACGATCTATTTCATCTGAGTTTGGAGCCATGAAGGGTTACACAAACGGCAACACGGCGGAAGAGACAAATGGAGTAAGCTCACCAACGAATGGCGATCCAAAGTGGAGCGCAGCCGTTGGAGGAGCAAGCTTGGGTCGGTCAGGCAGGGTCATTGAGCGTTTGATGGGTGAGAATGATTCGTTGAAGCGAGAACTCAAAGTGGAGCGTTTAAGATTGGAGGAAGCGAGACAGGCACACAGACTAGCTGAGTCCAGGATGGATACAATGGCAGCAAACCTGGAGAGAAGCGTTGCAGACGCTGCGTTACATGAAATGGCACTGAAGCGGAGAGACCGACAACTGACCGAGGCAAAGGCGGAGGTGAACTACGAGAGATTGAGGGTTGCGGATGCAGAAGAGCGGGAGAAGCAGTGGAAAGATCATTTGGAGGTGATTCAAGACAAATCGATGCGTGAGGTCGAGAAGTACAAGGAAAGAGCTATGCACGCCGAGTCAAGTTATGCTACTATTCAAAGCCATTGGCCAGGCGAGAAAGCTAGACTCGAGAAGGGACTCGCTTTGGTCAAAAAAGAAATCAATTCAATTGTCATTGAACGACAGAAGGACGACGAGCTAATCAGCATGTTAAAGTCACTATCAGCGCAGCAGGCAGAACAGCTTCTTGTGTTGCAGGAAAGAAACACAGCAATCACTAAGACACATCAATTATACAAGGAGGAGCAAGAAAAGGCTCTCCGTGATATCAAAGCCACCGCCGAACGACAGCAAGCCGAGAACGACAAATGGGCAGAGCAAGTCCAGGACCTCTCTAGGGAGCTGAAATGGGCTTTGGGAGTGCAGAATAGCAGGAGAGACGCATAACGGTCCTCATCTTGGCATTTCCTTTCTTTCTGGCAGATTGACTTCCCGCTTTACGATATCCACGAATCTTACGACAATGATGAGCATTGGATCGGACACGGAGTCCGTAGGGTGGATGTGCACTGTACATTGGCGTTCTTCTTTTCAATCTGGATACGTTACATGGCAAAAGTCTTGGCTGGCGTTTGGGAGTTGTTATATCTGCTCTCGTAGTACAGAAAGTGTCGGCTTCTTTTGCAAAATAGAATTGGTGGGATAGGCGGGTTGTTTGAGGAATACTATGTTTGTAATGTTGACGGGGTGATTATATTCTTTTTCATGAATGGGGTCGAAGATTCATCTTGCTTTTACTTGCTTGGCTGCGCGGTACGTCGGGTAGAACAGTACGCATTGCTTGCCTGGTAGTTTTGCACCACTAGATCGAGAGAGAGAAACAATAAATGCAATATTTTTATAGGTTTTGGGGTCCAAGATGGGGTTCAAGATGGGGTTTGACAGTATGGCTTCTCGAGGTATGTTTGGTTTTTCTCTTGATAACAGGTACTCGTATTTCAACAGCACCATCACTATTTAATCGTCGTGTCCAGACGCTGTTCGGATGCGCTAGGCAGTTGCAAGGTACCTACCTAGGTACACCAGCTTGACGCTAAGTACCCGAAAACAATGGAGCCTTAACCGCTTCTCGGGCCTCAAGTTTACTTCAGACGATCCTCAAATTAGCGATCTTAACTTTCAGGGGCCTCGAAGATCATGACGACCTGAAGTAATACAAGCAACACGAAAGAAGTGCAAATGAGGAGATGAGCATATGAAGGAATACTCTAATTGTCGAAACAAAGCGGAACTGGAGGGCTGACGGTACAGGAAGTGGAATGACAAGATCTCTTCCCAGCCTGAGCTGTCTTCTCGGGGCATATTGGAACAACATGGATCCCAAGGATACGCACTTCTTTGCCGGATCCTGAACCAAAGGCTGGATAGCCAAAGTGTAAGCAAGGCCGGCTTGCAGTGTGCAGGTGTGCTTACCTTAGCGGCAGAGTTGGCTCTCTAGGCATGCTTCCATCTGTTTTTGTTCCCGATTGCTTCTTCGGTTCTTTTGAGAATAGTCTCCAAACCCCCTCCTTGTTGTGAACAATTCGTTCTTCCCTACAGTGTTCTGGGATTGTTCAGCACCTGTTCTAATTCAACAGCGCCGATAACTTCGACGCCATCTCCAGGAGGAACAATAACCAGCAACTCTCGCCATTCGGGTACGCTCCCCGGCAATCCCTCTCCTTCCATTGTCTTCCTTCTTCTTCTCTCGCATGGCCGTCCACGAGTCTCCAAGTATCGAGCGTCGTGTTTTCGGAAAGCGCGTGTCCGTCTCCGCCGCCGCGTCAACGCAACTTCCCACGCCAACGATCTCTCCCTCCCATCATTCCATCTCATGAACTTCCACTTTCTTGTTCTCTAGCACAAACGCTCTTCCATTCCCAAGATAACCTCTACGACTGCCACAACTCTCTTCAGCCCTCCACAGGACTGACCACTCCCTCCTTCATCGTGATCTCAAGCCAACACGGTCTTGGGTAAATTGGCTGCGTGCCGACAAAGGACATTTGTCGAGGCTCTCGAGTTCATCTTCGCCTTCACCAAGCATTCTTTACATTGCTGTGATCTCTTCTGGGAATGCTTCTTTGAGCTAGGATGGCAGGGCGATCAGCAGCTGGCTCTCAGCAGCGGTCCTCAGACGTCCAGCACGATGGGTCCATGATGACGCATCGAGTACTCGTTTTTGCTTCACAGTGGCACTTCAAGCCAAAAGCCGTAGAGATCGCCAGATCACGCTTGTTCAGCGCGCTTGCCGTCCATCATGTTGTAAGTCTTCTATGTGCTCTTCTTTGTTTCAAATCGTTAATATGTATTCTTTAGCGCGTTCATGTTGAATATCACGAGGATCGTACAGCTTTTCTCCTGTATTGTGGTCCAAATGAGACTGAACAGATTTCCGCCGTTTTCCTTAGAATACGCAACCAGATTATACACGAAGAGAGCCAGGGAGATAGATCAAAGCACAGATCCTCTAAGTCAGAAATCGAATCCGAAATCGACTCGGTCGACTCCGACTCCGATGATGATAGCGATTCTTCTGCATGGGGAGGCTCCCACGTGGTTAGGCTTCCCAATGCTCTAATTTCAATGAATTTTCGTGCTAAGTCTAAGTAGGCCGAGAGTGATCTAATTGTCCATGTGTCAAAATGGAAGCAAGAGAAAGAGTTGGACGTTTCTTTGCAACTCCAGCCCCAGCTTCCTTTTCCTTCTAGCCAGAGATACGCTTTCACAACTGCGTTTGATTGTGGCACGAGCTACTCTAAGCTGGCTACACCTGATACCCTGCAGCGGATCGAGCTGTTAACAAGTACAAGACTCACCGGTAATACAACAACTAGTACTGTAGACGTCAGTGCAGATAGTCAGGATGCATCTATTGCAGCTATCTCAAAGCTCAAGGTTCTATTGAAATTACTGAATCCATGCAGTTTGATTACCCATGTCTTCCTTAGTGAGGAGAGTGGCGAGTCGCAAGTAGTTCTGCGAAATATTCTGGATGTCGGGAAGAAGTATTTTGAGACAACATTGCTTGAGAACGAGGCAACCATTCAAGGCCCCTACCGATATGGGAACTTGTATACTGCAACCGTGGCACGTTGCACGGTGCTCGATTCCAAGAGAAACATATATATTCCTGCGAAGCAGAAGAAGTACGAGGCTGTGAGCTCAGCTGAGGAGGCCAAAGGATCTGATCGAGACTGGTCTGGCTTCAGGTACCATGGTATTGGTGTGGGCAAAGACTCACTTATCCAGCCCAAGCCACAGAAGCCCGCTGCCGCTCCAGAATCACCGCAATCATCACCATCTGCAACAGTGCCAGTAGCTGTACAGCCTGCATCTCCTCAGAACAGATCTGCAGCAGATATCAACAAATGGGCAGAAGGTTTACCAGGTACGAGAGCTCCCCCCGCTAGCTTTGAATTCCCTCCTGTCGTGACCGAGAGATTTGATAGGGATGGATTTCCACCTGTCGGAAGGGAGGAACCTGATAGAAATAGCGTTTGGCAACATTCTCAGGTTTCCAAGCATATTCTTGATGATGATGGCCCCATGTTGGAGACTCCATCCTTGCTAGATCCTCCATTCAAAGACCATCTGGTCAATTTTGATGATGAGCAGACTTCCATCAAACACCCCTCAACTTATCTGGAGATGATGGGCATCCAAGAGTCACAGCAACGAATTAATGAAGCTTCATCAAGAGAGTACCGTGATAACATGATGCACAAAGCACCAAAGGCAAGGGCATCTAAGGCACAGCTTCCACTACCTAGTCCACCACCACGGAAGGCTAAGCCTGCAGTAAGCGACAAGCTTTTCCAGGAGTTGATTCAAGTAGTTCCAGACTTCAATAACATGTTGGATGCCGTTAGAGGCTTTCAGGGCGAGGTTCGACTACAAGCAGACTTTGGCCGGATCCTCTTACACAAAGTTCCCAGCCATCTTGTCGCCAAAAAGAATATGGATAGTAGCTACCGTCGTGACTGGTTGAGTGCGAAGGTCTTACCAGCAGCCACTGTTACCTTCACTAATATCATTACTAACATTCCTCACGACGCTCGTTATCTAGTGGATCTGAAAGACTTGGATGGGGCCGGTGAGAGACTATGGGAAGCAAATCCGTATAAATGGAGTGTTTTCTACGAATTCCGCTACTCTTTGAGGGCAACAAACAAATCTTTCATCATTGAGATGGATGGCGAAACCTTGAGCGCTAAGACATATATTCCTACTGACCTTGGTCGCATTTACGTACATGGCCTACGAAGACATTTTGATGTACGAATGGGCATTGATGGATGGATGGATGTAAGCAGTGAGCACAGAGAGTTGGTAGATGCATTGAAGCACTCTCTCTTCATTGCGTAAGTGACGAAACCTGTTGAGTGGTGAATGATGCTAACGATTACAGCCCTAATCAGCAGTATCTTTTGATGACGTTTGAATTGAATAAACCCTTGAATGCCAAATATGAGCTGGGTGCAATCCGAGTACATCGCATCACTCGGTTCCGTAGCACAAAACTTGCTTGCGTCCTCAACGTGTCGGAGTTGCAGGATCTCCAGTGCCTTTCGAGACTCACTGATGAAGGTAGAGCCTTCAAAGCCGTCCAACACATAGGTCATCGGAACCCCTTGGAAAAGCTTGATTCATGGTACGAAGTATCTGTGTCGTGCCCTGATATTGATAAAAAGCTCAAGGAAAACCAAGACCTGGAGTTTGGCGAGGAAGTAAAGTGGAAGTCGGAAGATATGGCGAGACTTGAAGGCGTAAAGCAAATGCTTCAGTCTTGTTGCGAGATGCTTCTTCAAATGGATGGTGTCGGATATTGGAGTCAGAACGAGCTTAATCCCAAAGACTACGAAGAGGGACCAAATCCTCCTCAACAAGTGGTATCAGACGAGCCCTGGTAAACCTATGGCATCTAATCTTGGTGTAGGCGATATTCCGCTCTCACACTCTACCTTATTACTTGCTAATCCCCCGACCTTGTCTAGCGACCTTTTCGCCAACATGTCTTCTCGCGATGGATTCTACGTTAAGAAAAGGAAACACTGACTGTTTTAGGCAGGATAGAATCTCTCTCCAAACTTGCTTCTACTCAGAGACGGCAGATCTTTTGTGCTTTGTGCTGGAGCGTTGCACTTTTAACATTCCATTTCAATGGGCATTTCCGTTCCCCTAGTTTACGAATTTTCTCGGGAGATGGGTCATCTGAAGTTGTTTTCTGCCCTTGTCTTTGCGGCCCCTCTTGGGACAGCCTAGAAATTCACCTGCAACTTTGATTCATCCCAGGAATCTTTTACAAATATCTCCGAGAACTGTGGAGATACATGAAGCACACCGTCTTCTGAGACGCTTCTATAGTTTATAGTCTTAGCATTATGAACAAAACCCTTGCCAGTTGATTAAAATCTATTTTGTTATGAGAAAAACTTATGACAAGTAAACAATCTCGTTGTCAAGTAAACAATGCCAACTGAACTATCTTGACCCTGACAACGAGACGAGACAAAAGCCCATCTCAGTGTTACAAAAATATCCAATCGGTTGTTTTTGCACCATACGCGTGTTATCCAATCATATTTGCTTCTTCTGTGACCGTTCAGATGGGGGGGGGTATGCCTGGCACAAACCCGCTGTTCGTTGCTTTTAATATGGCTAACTTGGCCACGGCAACTGTCTGACTGACCACACCTCCACACAGCCCTATCTTCCACAGCAACGGTCGCCGCTGCGGGTAGATGCTCCGAAAAGTGGTGTGACATATGTCTAATTGTGCGTTGGAGATATCACAGTCTGGACTGTTCTTGCGAGTGCTTCGGTTTCTTCCCCTCGTATCTCGGTCAGGGAGATCAGTTCTCTAAACGAAGGATCGACAGGTCAAAGTTTGAGTTTTCAAGTGGCAACATTGAAACTTCTTCCTTCGAATGAATGAGAGATGGATTGAACTTCTGGAAGGCTTGTGACCGAATAATTCATTGGGTTACAAGCGTACGAAACCACAAGGCACAACAGAACGAGAATCTCCATGCTGGAAAGAGCACCAAACTTCAACAGCGCAATTATGTACAACATGATTCAGCATGATATATTTTGGATAGTAACAGCAGAACAAAAGTTGAAGCTCCAACAACGTGTTCAGTATATTTCTTTTCCCCTCTGCCGAATTGCGAATGTAGTAGGCTCGCTTCACCACCTAACTAACAAGTTGCTTTTTCCCGAACGACCAGAATCATCGGTTTAAGCAAAAAACCAACAGCAACATCAAAGATTCGTTCGGATGTTTCAATCCCTTTAGAAAAATGAATAAAAATGATTGCGGTATAAGTATCAAAGGCGCACAAATCCCTCGGCTGCTTTTTTCACGTACCAAATATACCATTTTCCTTTCGTCCAACTTCCATCATCACCTTTTCATCATTACTTCGCACATTTTCACTGAGTTTTAGCTCACCATGAAGTCAGCACAGCTCATACTCGTTATATTTTACGCTTGTATTGTTATTGCGCAACAGGCCCAGCTTTTGTATGGTCAATGTAAGTCACATGCTCATTGGGATATTTTTTGACCATGTTGCTAATGGATGGTGTATATGTAGGTGGCGGTATCCATTGGCAAGGGCCGTTCATATGTAAAGCCGGAGCTACTTGTGTGGTCAATCACGTATATTATTCACAGTGTCTTCCGAATGCACCAGGTACTTACACATCCAACGCATGAAAAACAACAAGAGCTAATGATTTGAAGCGAGTTCATTCATCACCAAGATCAAGCGCTTGCCAACGACTACGGTGTTAAGCATTCCCACCCCTACTCCCAGTACCGTTCAAACTACATTATTGACTCCAAGTACAGTACCAAGAGCTAAGTCACAGGTCCAAATCGCTGCCAGACGGGCCGCAGCCCGAACCACTCCAAGAGACACTGGACGAACACGATTTGGTTCGTTTACACTTCCGTCTCATCCTCCGAGAGAACTCATCTGACACTTGCGTTTCCAAACAGCTGGAGTAAATATGGCAGGTTTTGATTTTGGAATGGACACACATGCATGCTCCCTGACTTCCTGACGGTTCTTACAACTCTGACATTTCGAACAGGGAGTTCAAAATTTTGCGGAAATTCTAACACCGGACAATAATCAGATGGCTCATTTTTTTAACAACGATGGAATGAACATCTTTCGTCTTCCAGCTGGATGGCAATTCCTTCTTAACAATGTTCTAGGTGGAGTATTGGACCCAGAGAACTTTGGACGGTACGATAGTTTGGTGCAGGCATGCTTGGCGACGGGTGCTTATTGTGTTCTGGATGTGAGTAAAACTGCCAGACCGCTTCCAGAGAAGTGGATCTGAAGCTAATCATAGTTCTAGATCCATAATTGTGAGTCGATTCTGAGAAGGCGACGTAAACAGATGTGGAATGGTTTCTAACAGGCAAGACGCACGATGGAACGACGCAATTGTAGGACAGGGTGGACCAACGGATTTTCAACTCGCAGACGTATGGAGACAACTCGCCGAAAAATACGTAAGCCAATCCCGCATCATATTCGGTATCATGAACGAACCTCACGATGGTAACTTGTCCTTCCACATCTCCAGATCCAGTAACTGACACTTTTCACAGTTCCCAGCACCGAAATCTGGGCACAAACGGTCCAAGTCTCCGTCAACGCTATCCGTAACGCTGGCGCCCTCACTCAAATGATTCTCCTCCCAGGCAACGGCTGGGCAGGTGCAGGTAACTTCGTCTCGTCCGGTTCACTCGCCGCCTTGTCCGCCATCACCAACCTCGACGGCAGCAAAACCAATCTCATCTTCGACGTACACAAATACCTCGATTTTGACGGTTCCGGAAAACACTTTGAGTGCGTGACGAATAATGTTGGCGATGCTTTTGCGCCGCTGGCGATTGCGTTAAGGGAGGCCGGGAGACAGGCGATGTTGACTGAGACCGGAGGCGGGAATTCGGAGAGCTGTGTGAGGTTGATTTGTGAGCAGCTGGGGTTTGTGAATGCGAACGCGGATGTGTTTTTGGGTTATATTGGGGTGAGTTGATTGATCTCTTTTAATTTTTTATTTTTTAGAAGTTAAACGGGTGCTAACGAGGTTTATACCAGTGGTCGGCTGGCGCTTTTCAACTAGATTGGAACTACGTACTGACGCTCGTTCCGACGTGGGATGGAAACTCATGGATCGATACCTGGCTGATGAATTCCTGCTTCAAAAGATGGTAGGCAGCAAATTGAAATTGTGTGTGATTAGGAAGTGGAGGAAATACTTAATGCTCTGTTGTTATGTTTACACTTCTAAGCGAAAGGAGGGGAAAGTTCAAAAGTTTTAAGCGAGACAACAAGGGGAAGCGGAACCATCACGATGTCAACGAACGAAATTGCATATAGACTCATGAGACATTTATGAATGTTGCTATAATTTTATCAAATTAATTGTCTTGAAACAAGGCTTGATGTTTATCAACTCAATACATGCTCAAAATGCGCGTTTCAAGTGTCACGACTGCTTTTGGCTCAAACTTGCTCAAAAACGAGCCTCGCTTATGTAGGTACTGTATATGAACGGCAACGACCACCGCAACAATCAAGAAAAACAACATATCGGAAAATCGAACAAGAATACCACAAAATGGAAACTAATACACTCTTAGAGTCTTTCTTTCAAATGCCCATCTCGGGCTCGAAACCAGCAAAGCCTTTTGGTCAAGTCATCAGTCACATGCTCATCCCATCCTCTTCCAACAACTCAAAAACCACAGTATTGGAGAAAAGATCGAAGAATCAAACCACTGCCAAATTTCCATTCACAAACCTCCCACCCGAACTCCGTCTCCAAATCTACAAACTCTACCTCACCACCCTCCCACCAACATCCATCACCCAAACCACCCACAACAACCCCTCTCTCCACACTCAAACACTCTTAATCATCTCCTCCCCATTATATTTCACAACGGACATCCCCACCAATTTCTACTACCAATACACAACCTTCCTCTTCTCCTCCGGTGAAGACATGAAACGTTTCGCTGACCCTAGTCGCGACAACGGAGAGAGAAAACGAAACGTAAGGAGGATTATTGTGATGGATGGGTTGGAGGGTGAGATGGGCTGCGGTGGATTGGTGGTAGGAAGGGATTGGGTGTATTTGATGAATGAGTGTTTTGAGGCGTTGGAGGAGGTGGTGTTTAGATTCGCTGGTGGTCGTGGGGGAGGGATGGGAGTTGGGACTGGGGGGTCAGAGGGGTGGTGGGCCACTCTTGTCGATGCTATTAGGGAGGGGAAGAGGAGTAAGGGGAGTCTGGTTGTGAAGTGTTTGTGGGGAGGGATTGGGTGTTCCTTAGTTTGTTAGTACGGAGTAGGGTGGAATGGGTGGTTGATGGGCCACCGTTTTGTATGTGTACTGTAACTAAAAGGAGCGAGAGATATGGGTAGGTAGTTTTCAATGAGTGATTCATCTAGTCTACATGATACCTCCTATGATGCTATGCAATCCAATCCGTATTCACCCACCTACCCCAAAACGCCATTGAGAATCGCACCTGGAATTCCCGTGAGTAAATCATTCCAAGTAGCACACTTTCACTAGCTCCCTATCATTTATTATAGACTATGAAGTTCCGTAGACTGTCCCAGTGATCACTCTGAACATAGATGTAATCCATGCTGCTCCTCAATCCACTCTGCACTGTCTCAGGATACCACCTGAATAGCCACATTACCGAACCCCAACTTAACGCTGCAAATACTGGCCATGTATCGTGTGATATCCGTTGTGAAAGAGCTGAGCTTTTGATAATGCCCGTCGAGGGTTGGATAGAGAGCTTCGCTAGCGATAAACACACACGTGCGAATACTAAAGAGATGTTAGCCAGATCCCATTCGCACAATTAAAACAACACCATGTTCGATAATATCAAAAGAAGAGCCATGGAACAGAATGACATACCGAAAATAACAATCTGTTTGCTGACAGACGAAATATTTCCCTTCTTCGACCTCCTGCCAAATACCAAATAACCACCCAACAGGCCGGCAAAAAACGTATCAAAGGGCCCCTCCTTCCCCGGTTCTGAGCCCATATGTTTCAGCACCAACATCGTTAATTTGTAGATGGTTGCATATCTCGCGAGGTTTAGCGCATGTGTTCGCGTGGCTCTCAGGATCAATTTGATCTTCTCTTGTGGAGTTCCAGAGCGGAAGAGGAATATCATACTGCATTCATAGGACTATTAGCTGACAGCCCATATTCTAAAAGCCCGAGTAAATGGACGGGTAAGGGGGAGCTTACACCAGCGCATGGGGAAATCTCACTTTCGCACCATAGACTGCACCATTCCGGCATGCTTTCACAACGGCTAGTAAATCTGCGTATTTTGGATTCAGTATTACACTCTCCAGTGCTTTCTGTTGATGCGACCAGTTAGCTATCTGGTCGGCGAGCTCCAAAGCTGTGGAAGGGTTGCTTTTGCGTACCTGTATTCCTTCAATTCCAGACATTATGCCGGCTTCGAGCCTCGGTAACTCTTGGATGAGGATTGTCTTTCGCGATGGAGTCTGGGAAGGGATCGATTGTATGTAGTTAAGACGGTATAGTGCATATATATATACGAGACGAGAGGACTTTCAAAGTGGTAAGAATTTGAGTGATTTGTGGTGGTTGTTGTGAGAATGGGAATGAAGAGAGAAGTACAAATGCATTCGGCAGATTGGAGAAGTTGGGGCTGTCGGTCTGTCGGAAGAACAAGCCCAAAAACCCCACGATTCAGCCTTGCATTAACATGTGAGTCTGTGGACGACCAGAGATGGCTGGGTTTTGCATTATCACTTCTATCCCAAGACTAGATAGCTCATTTTAATTCAGCGAAAAGGATCCAATTGAGGTTTGAATTAGTTAAGGAGATATTTAGGATTTTAGAAATTTAATTGAAGAAGATATCCGGACTCACTTGTGATTCTCCAGCAAGTGGTGCGCCACAGTGGCTGCATCCCACCAAAGCCTTGGCACTGGGACTTTTTTTTGATCCCTTCTAAGGTTGCCCAAAAAATATATCGACAAGGCGACCTCAGTCCACATCCTTCATATAACCCCACCACAACATACCGTCAAGATGCTGCGACAGATGTAGTTACTCCTCTAGCCTACCGAATCTATAAGATCTCCCAGCTAATTCTTTGAACCAGCAAACCTCGCAATGCGCGCTCCAAGAGGGCTCTCGACAAAAAAGCTCCTAAAGCCATCGAAAACCCCAAATCAGCCCTCTTCCTCCGTGGTACCAGCTGCTCACAAATCGTTCAAGACGCAATCGGTGATCTCCACCAACTGCGCATCCCTCTCGCTAAAAAGTTCACCAAGAAAAACGCTATCCACCCATTTGAAGACGCTGCTTCCCTCGAATTCTTCTCCGAGAAGAACGATGCTTCGTTGCTCGTCTTTGGATCTTCGTCGAAGAAGCGACCTCATACTCTGACCCTTGTGAGGACATTCGGTTACAAAGTACTTGATATGCTGGAGTTGCATCTCGATCCCGATAGCTTGAGGCTGTTGGCGCAATTCAAGAATAAGAAGTGTGCTGTGGGACTAAAGCCAATGCTCCTGTTTGCAGGTACACCGTTCGAAAGTCCAATTCCAAATGAATATACGATGGTCAAGAGCTTTTTCACCGACTTTTTCAAGGGAGAGCCCGCTGATAAGGTGGATGTGGAAGGATTGCAATATCTGGTCAACATCAGTGCGAGAGACACCGTTGATGGAGAGGAGGAGAAGCCAAAGATTCACTTGAGGGTTTATTTGATTAGGACGAAGAGGAGTGGACAGAGGTTGCCGAGAGTTGAGGTCGAGGAGATGGGGCCACGAATGGATTTCCGAGTCGGCAGAACCAAGGAGCCAGAGGATGCCATGCAGAAGGAGGCATTGAGGAGAGCGAGAACATCAGCCGAGAGACCGAAGAAGAATATCTCGACTGACATTATGGGTGACAAGATGGGTAGAATCCATCTGGGCAAGCAGGATCTCAAGGACTTGCAGACGAGAAAGATGAAGGGTTTGAAGAGATCGAGAGATATTGTCGAGTCGGAAGATGGTATGGATGATGATGAATTAGTTAGTGATGATGAGCCTGCAAAGAAGTCAAAGCGTTGAGGGCTGTGTGCAGCCTGATCATAGTATTGGCGTTTGGGGCGTTCTCGTGGCTCGGAAAAGGCATGGAGTTTCGATGCTAGCTATGTATATTGATGATAATTTATTACATCTGATGTCCTGAATCCTGTGGGCAACTTTTCAATAAGCTAATTGGGCATTTCAAGCTCTTGCGCGATAATCTGACAGACCTACACATTTCATGTACAATCTTCCACTTGTCAGTAGGTTGCACAAACAGTTAACATGCACGAACGTGAAATAAAAAGTGTCCAGGAAAAGTATTTTGGGACGGTAAAATTATTACAATGTACTGCTAAAACCACATGCATTATGAGGTTTGTACACAAAAGACTGATTTAGAAGCGGCGCATCTCAATGTCAATGCTTAGTGTGATCTTGAACATCTAAGCCTATATTTCGTCCGTCAAGATAGACCTGTTCTTTCCCAAATTTAATGGCGCGGGATCAGTGCCACTGAAAAGTGCATACGGAAGATGAGTTGATGATCATACCGCAACACTTTCCAAAAGTCTCTTCTCAACATCACTCAGGATGTATTGGTGAGCTACCACAGCGATATTCTCCGCCTCTGCTTGGTATCCTTTATCTGGCTCATTGCCGGGTCCAAACATTGTGGCACCTGCTCCAGGGGCCATTTGCCCCATTTGTTGTTGCATTTGATTTGCGGCTACACTCCAGTGAGCATAATTGCGAAGCAAGGAATGATAGAATACTTACAATTATCGCTTCCGAGTAAGTAGTTGAAAACTGACTGAAGACCAAAGATACACAACACATACCACGAGATAGATGACATCCACTGAGGATCCATATCTCTTGTGGCTACACCAGCTTGCAACATGCTCTTGAACTTGATGGTCAATGGGAACGGCAAACGGACTGTTCTCAATCAGTGATGCCCCTTCTTTCAACCAGATCAAACTCACTGATGACGAATCCACTGAAAAATGCGTTGATCCAGCCCATAATCAAAGTCTGTGGGATGATCATAGTCATATTTCCCTTCATCATTCCCATCATTCCCTCCATTGCAGCTGGATCCGACATTGGATTGGGAGCAGCTTGTCCCTTCTTCTCTGGCTCCTTCAAGTATGCACCAGCTTCATACTGAGTGATGGTATAGTCTTTTCGTGCTTGGAATGCAGCTGGGGAGATAACATTTGAGTTGTTACGGAGATTCACCCCACGGAGGAGCGAGCGCTGTTCTCGGATGGCGAGGATGTCCTGCTTCTTCGGCGCAGCAGCCATGAGGACTGTGGCATAATGGCGCAGAATACCAGTCAGGATCTTAGATTGTTAGGAGTGATTCGATCGATATATGAAGACTAGTGGGAGCGCACCATAACAATTGTGATAGGGATCAAAATCCAGTAGCTATATTTCGGATCAGCGCAATTCCTCTGATTCTTCCAACACATTGAGTCTCTTACAATAGCTGGGGATCCCTATGGATCGTTTGAATAGGAGCTTGCGCCATAGTGAAAATGTCTGGGCAAACCTTCGTTGGAGTTGTTGTAGATGATGATATTGGAGGCTCTCGGCTTGTCGTTAAGAGGCTGACGCTAAACTCGGCTCCATCCGAGAAATCGTACAAGACACGTTCCCCAACGCGAAAGCTTCAACCCCAAGCTCGCTCGACCAAGAGTGATTGTCCCCCCCAAGTGATTTGCGCAAACGAAAACACAAAGATGGCGGCTGCACAGGAAAAGATTTCGGTTCACTCATTAGCTGGTATGTACAGAACCTATCTACTGCGAAACGACATGAGTGCTGACTTTCCCAGACTTGAAGAATACCTCCGACGATGCTATCCCAGCCTACCTCAACTCCCTCAAATTCACACAGTCGCATACCCTCACCGACATCCGTCTGGGCCTAGGCTACACTGCCTTTGCAATCTGTGCGGCAACTTTCTACTGGGACTACAAATTCGGCTTTGACAACACCAAGTTCTACACAGCTATCGCGGTAGCCATTTACACCCTTTTAAACGGCGCCCTTACATTCTGGATCTTTTACGTCGAAAAGGGAATTGTATACACCGGTGTGAATAAATGGGGAGACAAGATTCAAATTTCAAGCAAGACAGAGAAGCACACACCAATTTATAACCTCACCATCAGCACCTTCAAAAAGGAATCACCAAATAAGCCTGTCACTATTACTTTGAGGAAGCCGTTCACGGGATGGTTCGACAAGGCTGGCCATTTCGTACCACTGCCATTCCAACAAATGTTTGCAAGTAATGTCTCGGTGATTGGCGTTGCGGATCCGGACAGAGTCGTGGAAGAGAAGAGAAAGGTGACCAAGATTGAGGATGGGAAGACTAGCGAAGAGAAATGGGCGGCTCTTTTGGCTGAGAGCTCAGGGGAGGTATTAGGAGATAGCACGGCGACTTCCACGCCATCAAAGGCCAAGAAGAGGACGAAGAAGACAGCTTAGGCAGGTGGGATGAAAGAGCGAGTGAAAGATGGGAGAGTAAAAGTACACATTTGCATGGCGTCAGTGCATCTAGGGAAGAAGAAATATTATCCAGTCAGTATTGAAAGGTTCAATGGTTTGGTTGTCAGAAGTGGCCAAGTGGTCGGGATTGAGGTAGCAGGATTTAAGCTACCAATCCACCCAGTCCCAGGTTGGACAACTTGGGCAGCTCGGGATACTGGGCATAATTGTGCCAATAATGGAAATTTTTCTGCTCTATCAGCATGAACCCACAAGCCTAGAACAATTCTCTAGGCCTATCCTTTCTATACCTCGTCCTGGTACGTTCATTGAAGTTCGGATAATCTTGGTAGGTAAATGAGTTCCACAAGTTTGGGACAATTTCCAAAGTATTCCTTTAACATAACGCTGAAGACAGCTCTGGGAAGCGACTACCTTGCCTTCACATCGATGCCACCTTCCTTGAGTATCTCTATTCGTCCTAGTGAACGGAGTAATTCAGTCCTCACTCATGGAGTTTCGATTCATGTTCTCAATTGCCAATACATCGTCATCAACGCTGCTATGAAAAACAATTATTAACACGACTTACTCATTTATAATCGTCATCTTCGCATACTCATTTGCTGTCGGATTTGCGCATGTCCGTCGTACTTCTGCCACTTCCAAGCTATTGATCATTACGATGGCCAATTCTAGCAGACCACGATTTGCGAAGGTACAATTTTATCATCTGCCATGTTGAAGCTAAGATAACCATATATCTCAGGGCAAACCTTCCCGTACCGTGAAAGAATGGGAAGAGAATAACACAAACATGTTCTTGACCAACGACTGCAAAATACCAGTGGGTAGACAATGCAAAGCATTGGTAATGCATGCTATTGCCGCTGGTGTGGACCAGCAATGGTTGATGGACAATTTTCCAACCGTGCCACCGGATGGGCAGCTCGCCATCCCTCCTCGACGGCTCTGTAACGAAGGATGGGACAGCCGCGATAGTGAGGTGGGTTGTGTTTTCATGACCATCATCCTTTCACAACTTCATCGAATCATACGCTTCTTGAATCAAATAATAATCATGTGTACAGGAGACTGAGGAAGTTATTTGGGCCATCTGGATTATGATTCGCGATAAAACGTTTTGGTTCCTTGACAAACACCCAGCCTACAGACACCCGGATATAAGGGCAGAGCATAATCAAATGATCACATCAGCTTTAATGGTTGTCACCGACGAAGGCTTCAGAGAGGAACTACGCGACCGATCTCCGGATGCAATGGATATTGAGGATACCTATCTCACATCATCGGTAGGTTTTGATGAGAATACGGAACAGGAAGCAACAATTAGAGCAACTCAAGTGTTGAAAAGAGAGGCTGAGAAGGTGCGTCTTACTTAACATATTCTGCGGCAGTAGATTCGTAACTGATTCTCTGCAGCGTGCCGCCAGGAAAAGCTTTCTCAAGCAATTCGATCAGGACCTTGGAAAGCTCACAGAATTAGTGAAGAAGGACCTTGTCGATCTGGCCTTCATTCAGGAGATCGAGAAAAAGTTACAGGAGAATATCGAAAGATCAAGAGTTATGGCCAAAGGGGATGAAGCTCAATCCTCGCAAACACTCCCTACCCGTGACAGCTCAGTCGATTCACTATTCCAACAATACGTACATTTTTCTGATGCAGATTTCCGTAGCCAGCTGGATACATTCAGAGCTTCCGAAAGAGCTGCTGTGGAAGAGTGCGCCCGCAACCACGAAAGAAGCTCTATGTCAGTAGAACACACTAGCACAACTTCGTCTGGTGACGAAGACGACAATTACTCTTGGACCTCACCAGCTGAAGAATATAATGGAACTGAAGCCGAAAATGGCCATCTGCTGGAAGGCGAGCTAAGCACGAGGAGAAACTCCGAAAATGAAATTTACTCAGTATCACCACCTGGCTCACGGCACAGAATTGTGGCAAGAAATGATCATCGAACGGAAGGAGAGAGAAGCATAAGAAGAAATTCCGAAGATAAGAATTACCCTGAGGGGGAGATCACGTCGGATTAACTTGCAGGTCCATATTGGGGAATCGAAGCCGGAAATAGCAATCGAATGGAAGGCGAGACAAACTTCATTCCGCGTACGCCTCTGGGGTATTGTCCCGACTCAAGGACCCGAAGTCCAGACAAGTACCAGTAGCGATATCCTTGAAGAAAAGGCAGGCAAGTTTAGCTTGCAATGACGGGAAATCGGTATGTTGGAACTCAAAAGAGTTTTGTAGCACGGTGACATGAGAAATACCACTTGCGCTTCATAATACTATGTTTTAAGTTCATTTCTTCATTTTGTCTATCCTCGAACTCCGTCCAATGCAAACAAATCTCACTAGGTGCACAACCGCCGGCCTCTTGCTCACAGTGGAATCCAGAATCAGTTCTTGTCGGTCCCCTGGGAGGTGGACTCTGCGCTGGTTTCCCGCTGATTCTGAACAAGGCGCTGAACATCATTAGTTAGATCATCATCTTTAACAAGTACCGATGGAAAAACTTGCCAAAAGGTTTCTCAACAACACCGCAATGGTGACTTTTCCGATAGCTGGCACGTAAATACTAGCATGTTCCTTCACAGCGGGGCCATCAAAGTTCTTCTCACTTGAAAAGTTGATGCAGGCAGTACCTTGCTTCAACAACTCTGGTTCGACCTTGAACTTATCACCTGGAACTCCACTGATCACCACATCGCTCAACGGCAAGCATTCTGCTCGAGTCCAGCCGGGTACTTCGTGTACCTCGTGCTTCTCACGCTTGATTCCTTTGCCACGAGTGAACAGTTGCACACCGTCCACATCCACAGAGTAGACATTTGCACCATCATTCGCAAGAAGCGCAGCCAATGGTCGACCAACTACCTCACTGCGGTTAATGACAGTAATAGTCTTCCCAAACAAACGATTTCCATATGGCAAAATCGAGTTGTAAATTTGCAAATGCTCCAATACCTTCACCACTGCAAGAGGAGTGCAAGGCAAGATCGACTTTTGCTTGTTTACCGGGACATCGAGGAAGCGGATGTTTTGGTACATGTTGAAGATGTATTTGTGAGAGAGGCCTTCAACGTCTTTTTCGAGAGCCACGAGTTGTTGGATATACTGGTCTTGGCGAGATGTGCGGGGGAAGATGGGGTAGTAGACTATGATGCCGTTTACAGAGGTGTCAGCGTTGGCGGCGAGGATGGCCTCTTCGATATCTTCTTTTGGGACGCGGCGGAGGTCGAAGAGGAAGCCACTGAAGATTGTTAGTCCATCATTCTTCAAAGATATCATGTGCAATTGTTCAACAACATGTTAAACATAGCCTCTCATAATCGTGACCGTGAAGTGAAAGAAAAGGAAAGTGATGTTTCTGAAACCTCTCTGTACGAAGAAGAACAGAGAAGTGCTCTCATGCAAGGAATGAAAGAAGCAAAGAGCTGAAAACACTCACTTCTCACGGCACGTCTTTGCCGACCAATCTGCATACATCTGCGCTGCTGGATCCTCATTCGCAAGAAATCCGACCAACTTAGGCTTTATTTCCAACTTCGCGAGATCGACTTGGACCTCCGCGAGCATCTTTGCAGCAATGCCATTGGCGAGGATGACCTTGCAGGTCGCTGGCGTAGAAGTCATTGCAACGGTATCTGTATTGTTTTAGGGATGTCGAGAAAGAGGATTTATTGTGCAATTGTCGTGAAATTATGTCTGTGTGCGTGGAGTCAGTCTCCGTGAGAGCGTCGCGGTTGGGAGCAAATATTTTGGTCAAATGTGACCTTGTGGTTGCTCAGGTGAAGTATTTTCAGTTTCCAGTCAGTCGCGCAAGCTAATTTTTTTTACTTGCCGTGGTTTCGGCGAGTCGAACAGCAAGGTCATTCAACACCAAATTCCTAGGGAATAACAAACGTTTTGTCTGTAAGATCTGAAAGAATAGTTAAGCTTTTGCTTTATCTCAATGTCAACTCGGAAAACTTTGAAGACGAGGAGATCCGTTGTCGCTGGGAAAAATCTCGCATAAGCCTTGGCATTTTGTAGGTGTCTCTGAGAGGGGAGTTTGCTAGAGAGTGTTTGAATGGGTATATTGTAAATAGGAAAATTTCTTGCCGTAAGTAAGATGTAATGATGAGTACAAAATCAACAGGATGCTTCAACCCGCTCACTGTCAGGCGAAATGAAGACGCATTTCTTTTTCACAATGAACGACATCGCTGTAGGACCCCGCAGTCAATGTTTTCGTGACCACAAGGTCATTGTAAAAGTTGATTGTATCTATATATGTATATATATATTTCTGTTTCAAATGCTATTCAACCAGAGTCTAAACCTATTCTATTCCCACTTCACAACAAAACTGAATTAGACCTAGAGGGACAGGAATAAAATGTGCAATACTTCTGCATTGCAGACCCCGCCATTCTTATCGCATGAGTCTCCGATAAGACCCCGTGCCCAAAAGTTTAACCATTTAACCGATCGGCGTCATGGCCACCGAATTGTTTAGAATTTTGAGATGGGAATCGTAACCCCACGCTACCAAGACAACCCTTCCTGATTATTGTACCTTCTTTGGCAATACTGCTTGCGTCCTCAGTTAAGGTTATGAAGTTGCTGAAAACGCGACAGCTCTCCAATCTGCTAATTCTAGCTCATTTGAATCAGTAAGTTTCTCGACTTCAGCGGCGTGGACCCCCTCGAGTTAACATGTTTGCTTGACTCGTCCGCGGAGTCGTTTCATTGCTGTTGAAAGATGCATTTTGGAGAAATTTTACCATGATTTCTTAGGATTAGCAAGTCATATCTTGAAAAGGAGCATATTCTGCACTTGCAAGTGCCTACCAATTGTTGAAATCTGTTTACTTACACCATCTTCATAGGTCCCAGAATCGCGTC
The DNA here is from genome assembly GCA_037074945.1 of Tetracladium marchalianum. Classification (NCBI taxonomy): domain Eukaryota; kingdom Fungi; phylum Ascomycota; class Leotiomycetes; order Helotiales; genus Tetracladium; species Tetracladium marchalianum. The sequence goes on along the minus strand of JBAMDN010000618.1, from coordinate 8,039 downwards.
AAAGAAAGTAAAACTTGAAGCAAGAAACGATACCTTACGCCCCTTCAACCCGGACCGCTTTTTGAGTTGTGTATGTAGCACGATGGCGGAACAATTGGTACAAGAATGGTTGAATGCTACCAGCGCTGAGGACCGGCCGGTTGAGGAAGAGAGAGTTCTTACAGAGCTATCCGGGTGTAAGAGGTTGCAAAGGCTGCGTATGACCAAGTGCTAACACCTATAGCTCTTGACCTTGGTAAAATTACATTTCCCGAGTTCATTCGCAGTTTAACATCAAGGGTTGAGCAGGAGTTGGACTTGACAGTCGCTGGACGTGGTATGGTCCATTTACCTTATGGAAATACAACAATATTGACAAATATCTGGCAGGGCTAAGTTTGCTACCGCGTGTCTTTGCTGCTATGCAAACAGAGCCCAGTCGAAATGACAGTTTGTGCGCCTCTATCAGCTCGAGATTACGCTAACTACTGCCAGTACATGCGTTGATTCCTTATCTTTGTGCTCGACTCGAAGAAGCAAGTCCAGGTGTGCACTATGTCGCGCGATCTCTACAAACGATTTCAGCATGGAAGAAATTTCTATCTGGAGACGCCCAAGAAGTCGCAAGGGCAATCTTCAAGCTTGGTGCCTCGAACAACTTTTCATCGCAAACCGCCATCACTCGCCTCTCCCTTTATGAACTTGTTGATACGCTACGGGACACCCACCCAATTGCACTGAGACGAGATATGACTGTCAAGGAGATTGTGAAGGGAGTTGTGACAATGGCAGAGCTTGAGAAGAATCCGTCTTGTTTACGGGCGCTATTCAATCTCTACATAGATCTTAGCCGAGACTGGGCACTAGAGGATGACGATTTCAAATTGGTCTTTGATTCATACATTCGATACTTCCCTGTTACAATGAAGGACGCCCCAAAGGACCCCTCGATTCCATCCACTGCCGAATTGAGGGATCTTCTCCTTGAATGTTTCGTTTCAAATGATGGCTATGCGAAGATGGCATTTGAGGCAATGATAGAGAGATTAGATGTTGACTCTGCAAATACAAAGGTAAGGTCCACTTTATTGATGTTTGAGTCTCGCTAAATTATAAATAGGTTGAAGTATTTAGAACCTTAGAGCGTGGAGTGAAGTCTTATGGTGTTCCTGCAGTATCAGAGTCCGCTTCCAAACTTTGGGATACCCTGAAGTACGAAGTCTGGAACGGTAGCAACGACGACTGGATACAATCATCTCTCGATCTTCTGAAAGCACTGGCTGCGTCGCTGGATCGAACTTCATGTGACTGGCAGGACAGAGAGAATACAGTCCACAAATTCATTGGTGTTGCCTTGACCGAGTGCAGAGATCGTATAAGGGACAATCCTAACCAGTATGTTCCTACCTGTGGTCGGATCTTCAACGCACTTGCATCGGCTTGCCTTTATTCATTCTACATTGTCTCCGGTTTTGCAATCCCAGTCCTGGACACTCTCCTTCAAGCTCATTCAGAGGGATCCGAGAGAATTATGGCGCTAGAAGCCTTGAATGGCATACTTCGTGCCCGTCTCGCACAACCCGATGTCAAGATCTTACCGAAAGAGGAAACAGTTGCGGTGCATTCATCACAAGAATATCAACTTTCGAGCGAGAGCCATATGGTTAATGGATTCAGCAATTTCCGAGATAGAATCATCGAGATATACCGTGCAGATATTACGCGATTGAGACAGGTAGCTGACCACGGCATAGTGGACTTCTCTTTTGGTGTGCCTGCCATAAAGGGAATGGAGTCCATCTTCAGTATTCCTTCATATCTCTCGGAGGCAAACAAGAGTGTCATTGTGAAAGAGATGATCGATGTCGCGCTTGATATCCACCACAGAGATGAAATTCGCGAGGAGTGTTTGTCTGCTTTAAGCTCGATTCCAGGAACGAGCCCCCTTCTGTTTTCTGATGTCATCCTTTCAGTAATATTGGCAAAACTTCCAAGCAGGATTTCATTGGAACAAGCAGAGAAAGAAAGGGATCTCGCCTTGGCAATCTCGCTCCTTGAGGCTTTGGTACGAATTGGGGCCAGTAAACCTTCAGACTTCCAGCGATCAAACTTTGTCACTGTACAAGAGAGTCTAATCCGGTTACTGATTGAGACGATACCACATCCTGGCCAAGCAAGATACCAGCATGCGATATTAGCTTCCTTCTCTGCTTGGTTTGAGGCAATTCCAATAGGCCGCAAGCTGGAGGTTGCGGCTGATGAGCAAGCCTTGGATTCGTCGCAATACGTCCCCATCCGCTTGCTGCTAACGAATATTGTCAAGGCCAATGCCAGAGGTTATGTCGGGACTATCGACTCGGCTGACGACACCTTGGTCCGTTTGACTGGAGAGTACATCATGAGAGTCCTCCGTGATAATTCAGCTCGTCAAGGACAAAATCTTATTGTGGAGTGGGATAGAAGTCATCTTGCTCCAAGCGGAATTTGGACCTTGTTCACTGAAATCGCCAGCACAAATTTTGTTCTGACGCAGACCAGTCTTGCAGTGGCATCAAATGATCAATGCCTAGCAGTTACCCTCTCGATGTATCTAGTTGCTGGTACAAGCCGCGAGGTAAGTGGCATGATATTAGTGGAACTATCTTTACTGAATCTTCACAGGATATGCGACTGATGGAGAAGTTTGATGTGCTCAACGTTGCTCAGGCTATGCTGGCAAATGTTACATCTCACAACCCAAGCTGCTCTGCCTTTGCACGAAGATCAATGTTCCAATTTCTCCAACTTCTGGTCAATAAGTTCGGGGCCGCAAAAAAACCCGTTGAGGGATCTGACAACGGTCTGGTAGATGTGATGACCAACGCTGTCAAGCAAGCCTCCTCGAACAACTCAAAGCAGGCGATGAACACTTATCAAACTCTTGCCTACTTCGCCGCCGCTTCCCTTGCTGCTCTCGATCCCTCAACTAATCAACTCGTCCAACTCATGCTTGACAACATCGAGAATGCCAATTACGGGCGCAAGGTTGCTCAAAGTTTCCGTCTCCTGTTGTCTCCCTCAGAGATATTGACCAAGCAGAACTTCTGCTTCATTAGACCTCTTCGAAAGGGTCGTCTCTACGAATTGGCAGTCAAGCCATTGATTTCAACCTGGAGATCCAGCCAAGATCCAGCTGTGAAGGAAAACGCTCTGATTGCTGTCGTCGGTATCATTGCCTTCCTTGAGCCCGCCATGCTCGCAGACAATGCATCAGACATCATTCCTGTTCTTCTCGAAGGCACCAAGATCCAAGACGACAAATTCGCAAAGGAAGCATGCACCAAAGGCCTTCTCGATATCACACCCCTCGCCTCAGCAGTCGTAGAGCAACATCTCACCAGCGTAATTGACCGCATGACGGATCGAATTCGCAACACATACGACGCACCCTCTGACAGCAGCGTACAATGTCGCGCTACGGCCCTTGAAGTTCTCTCTAAGCTCACTGAGCATGTGAAGATGAATCTGTTGCTGAAGAAGAAACCGGCGTTGATGAGGGAGTTGGACTTTGCGTTGGAGGACGTGAGTTTTGAGGTTAGGCACAAGGCGGAGAGATGCAAGATGGCGTGGTTCAATTTGCTGGATGTGGAGTAGATGCATGTATGAGGAAATGACTAGACAAGTTGGTGCATAGCGTTGACGACTGGTAGGTTAGATGGATGGGTGAAAGAGGGTAGCATAGCGATGGCGTAATGGGAAATAACATGAGTTGTGATTTTATTGGATGAGCAGTACTCATCTAACATGAGAAACTAATTACTTGAAGATGTCCCGTAGCATTTTTGGTCGTGTTGACTAGGTCAAAACCCCGGTTTGCTTCTGATATATTTTTATGTCTTCGATATGTACTCCTGACTTCTCTTGTTCATCTTCAACTCCAGAAGAGTAAGACCCAGGTGGAATATCTAAAATCTATACCAAACAGCAGTCAGATTCCGTGTCGGGAGTCAAATATAGCTCAATATGCGATGGCCTCTTTACGGCCCGCAGTCTCAACACTTCTCGCCCACTCCTCCTTCTTCTCCTCTAGATATTCACCCTTCTCAATCCAACGATTTTCCAACCACTTTGCCAACTCGGCATCGCTCTCAGGTAGCTCCGCCAAGGGGAACCTCAAGACGTGCACATGGAATTTATAGCCCCGCTTCCCGCACAAATCGCTATTGCTGAGGGACTCCCAGATCGTGGGTGCGTGCTGGAACTTGTGATCCTTCTCGTAGACAACGGTCATGTCATAGACGGCCTTGACATGCTCGGCCTTGCGCAATTGCTGCACGGTCGTCACGAAGCCCTTTGTGCGCGGGTAGAGAAGGTGTTTTGGCAGCGGGCGATCGTTGGCTTTGCACCATTTTCTGGCGGCTTCGTATTTGACAGAGGTGAATCTTGTCGCTTCGCTGAAGCTGATGAGCCCTGAAACATTTCAAATCTATTAGTACTGCTTCCTTGTTCTTTTTTTGCAACTGGAATTGTTTTCGTTTCTTTGTCTCGGCAGTATGGTGGTGGTGATGGTGGGGTAATGTAATACGCACAGGTTGGCCACTTTCGCACAGTAATCCCAGAGAAGACTCGATCCAATTCCTTCTGATCGTCCACCCACTTCCTGCTCACCATTGGCATTCCCATGGCCCAAATTCCCCATCCTAACAAAGGAACCCAGCGCAGCTCAATCTTCGCGAACCAGCGACATCTGCCAAGCATACCAGCTCGAATGGCAAGCGCCTGGATCATGTAGAAATCGGTCCAGCTAACATGATTGGAGATGACAATTGCTGATTCACCATTGGGAAGGTTGTCTCCAGACATGGTGATTATTCCACCATTAAGCACCTCGAAAATCGCTTGAATCCAGTTCCAATTGGTGAAGGCGACGAAGGAGGAGGCATTGTATACTGCGTCAGGTAGGATGTAGCTGAAGGGAAGAAGCGCAGAGCAGACCAAGTCCATGAGAATGAGGTAGAGTGCCCATGGTAAGACGATCAGGAAGCCCCGGAGAGCTGTGAAGATGCCTGCCATGATGGTGGGTATTGGTCGCGTGTGACGAGTTGAGGGGAGTGGGAGAGGAAAGAAGGGAACTCGAAGACGCAGCACCGCAAAGCGAGCGGGGCGGTCTGGGTCTCTCTGTGGAAGTTTGGCACCTTCACAAGAATCTGCCCCGCCACGGAGAGTTCGTTTTGTGCCCTCGGATCAGTGGTCGGCGTGGGATTTGCTTGGCTGGAATGCTCCGTCGATGACTGTGAGCCTGTCGATCAAATCAATTGACCCCTCTTGTTAGATACAAAGAAAGGTTGGGAGCACGAGGTATACTGCTCTGTGCAACACCAGGGAGTATCGGGTCTGAGGAGGGGGCGAAGAGAGAACTAATGAACAGGACATCAAGAAGGGAAGGAATGCACACAAAGAAAAGACTAACCTGAAGTTCGACTTTGTGACTTGATTATTTAGCGAGAGACAGATACTTGAGCTGAGCTGTTAAGGTTTGCCATGTGAATGGTATCTCTACTACAGTAGCTTGACCCTTGACCGTCGAGCTTGAATGCCGGCAGATCCTGAGGGCGAGGCCTGTAACATGTCGGTGGTACAGCGGAGGAATGATCCAAGGTCTGAGGCGAGAGGGTCTGCCCTTGAAAAGGTCGATTGAAGTAACAACTGTCACCATTTCTTGGATGTTGTTTGTTATCTCTCGCAAAAACATCAAAGGAAGTAGGAGGCCACCCGTCTCGAGCAAGCAGGCCCTGGTTACTCAGTGATGAAAGTATTGATCACCCTACGGCGCAATTCGTATTCTTCGCAGCTACCAACCAACAACGACCTCCCTCTTCAGCTCTGCTTGAAGTCCATTTCCCTCGAACTGCCCAGCATCTCAGGAGGCGTTTCTTTGTGAGATATATTAGTCGCCTGCACCCTACCGCGCTTTAAGTCGACTCGCCCCCTTCCTAGCTCGCTCCAAACACATCACGTTGGATCGTCCGCTCATCCATACACCCGCATAAACGTCTCCCTTCTGGAAGCTTCAAAAGTCTAGAAGAAATTGGGAGACAACGAGGAATGCATGCGCTACAGAACTACACCCTCTGATTAAAGCAGGAAGCTTTCGTCTGTTAGACACTTCACTATTCCAGCAATTCGGCGCGGGCTTTGGACCTCCCGATCAAATAGATCCAGTGCTATCCATTCCACATTGGGTCACAATCCGCTGCATACCTTCAGATACCGTACCTCCTCACATCTCTCGCGAAAGCAAACCACCCCGCAACATACAAATTTCCTTCATCAACTTGCCATATTGTACACGAGTGCGATCACTTGCCAGGAGTCAGTGGGTGAGTGCGACAAGTATCTCCTCATGTCTTCCTCTCCTCTCTCTCCTCAATCCAGACTTTGTTTTGCCTCCCCGGAGCGACCGCTCACGTCATCCCTATTTACATCTCCTCCACTCAACAAAACGTGAAAGCGCATAGCTAATTGACGATCGGTGCACAGCCCAGCCTCATCTACCGTGTACTGTACTGCAAATATCCTATTGTAGAACCCCGCGATCGTGTCGGCCATGTCGTCAATGTCCCCGCAGGACCCTTATGGTCAAAAGTCAGGGTATGGTAGCGAGGAACCCTCCGATGGAAAAAGCCCGCTGTCGATGGGTTTGGGTTTGTTGAAGAGCTTGACAGAGAAAAAGACGACACGAGGTGCGTAATGGACGCGCTCAATCGCATACGTAGCTGACTGCCTACCAGTTGACGGCCAAGCCCCAAAGAGACGAGGACCAAAGCCAGACAGCAAGCCCGCATTGACGAGAAGACAAGAATTGAACAGGCAAGCTCAGAGGTATGTCCATTGTTCTCCCACTCTCGAGTCACGCTAACCCTTGGCTAGAACGCACCGAGAACGCAAGGAACTCTACATCAAGGCGCTCGAGACCGAGGTGCTTCGCTTAAAGGAGAACTTCAGCAATGTCTCTCGAGACAAGGAGAGTCTGGCCGAGGAGAACCGACAATTAAAACAACTTCTCGCACAACATGGCATTTCGTGGTCTGGAATTGGAGGTGTGGACGAATATAAGATAAATGCGAACAATGGCTACACCACATCGAGTGGCAGCATCTCGGGAAGCTATGGAGCTGGTTCTCAAGGATACAGTCCAGCTCCACAATCCACTGGATCTTCTCACTTCGACTCGGTCTCGCCGGTTCATGGTGTGCACAATGGCAACAACAGGAGTGTGGCCCAGCGGCAAGTTCAGAGAGGGGTTGACTATGATCAGGCGGGGATTGACTTCGTATTAACGTGCGCCGACCCTTCTAAAGCCTACATGTCGCCTCCTCATCACTAGCTAACGCCCTCTCTTTCGTTTCCTTAGGCTCGAGCGACCGTGTATGGATCATATGCAATTTCTCGTCGAACGTGCAAGTGAAGCTGAGGGCGATCCTTGCGGACATGCTCTCATGGCTACCTGCCCACCTGATCCTTACCTCGACAACCACCCTGAGATTCCATTCGGTCATGGTCACCACCACTCTACCGTCGTAGAGCAGAAGACGTGGGATTTATCAAAGAGCGATCTAGCCAATCTCCTCGACCTCAGCAAGAGACTCAATCTTGATGGCGAGATTACTCCTGTCATGGCTTGGGGTTATCTTCTGGGTCACCCAAGATTTGGAGAATTGACGGTGATTGATTTTGCCAAGATCACCCAGGAGTTGAGTGGGAAGGTCCGCTGCTACGGGTATGTATATCTCTTTGTTTGAAGTAATCAACAAGTTACTGACTATATCTAGCTTCGGTGCTGTCTTGGAGGAGTTCGAGGTTAGAGATGCTCTTGAAAGCGTGCTTTACCAAGCACAACCAAAATTGGACTCGTATGTTTCCAATGAAATATCTAACGGTTTTTAATGATCTCTCGGAGTTTTTTTTTTAATCTTGCTTTCACTTTGCAGCAGAGGCGTCATGGATTGCATAATTTGGGGGTTATGAACAGGAATATGGATATGGATATGGATGTGGTTTGCTCTATGTAAAATGGTTGC